>OVAF01001203.1:0-24718 GCA_900406245.1 Odontarrhena argentea | reverse complement strand
TTTTAAAGCCCAAAATAATGAATGAACCCCATATAAACCCCCCATTACAGATGGTCTTAGGTCTTCTGTTGCTTACCAGTGAGAGCGACTACTAAGCTCAATTGACTTAACGTTATCTCCGACCTTGCATCCAAGACAATCCCCATTCCTTACAGGTATCTCTCTCCCACAAGAGCCTTTCTTGTGTTTTTAATGCACATCTTCCTAAAGCTTATTTCAACTTAATGGTTTAATTCGGATTTTCTTTTTTTTTTATTCGTTAATGGTTTTATGATTTTATTCGATTTTTATGGTTTTACTCTGTATTTTTTTCCCGGATTTTCAGTCTTTAAAAAATTTATAAACAACTATTTTATACTGGTAAGAAAAAACAACTATTTTATACAACTTTCATTTTAACTCAAAATTTTAGTGTTTCAGTTTTTTATGGAAACATATCTTTTCTTTCTTTTAAAATTTTCAGCTTTCTAAGAAATTATAAACAACTATTTTCTACAATTTTTCATATTAATTCAAAACTTTAATTTTTAGGGAAAGTTATATAACCATTTCAATTAAGAAAAATGGTTTTCATAACGTGAAAACTAACCGAACAATTTCTGATCGATTTGGTAATATTAACTTTTTCGTTTGGTCTTTTACTTGTTTTTATTTGGTTTTAAGAAAAAAATATATTATTTTATCTGTTAAGAAAATTTTAATGGATTTCATGATGTGAAAACTAACTGAACATGATCGCTGTTAGCCAAAATAAATTCACTCTTCAGACAGTCTTAAGAAGAGCCGTCAAATAAGGTAGCAAAAATGGACAGCTGTGTACCTGTGGTAGATTAACAAACAACTGGTTATTAGACTAAGACAGCTGTTAATATGTCTAAACAGTTGTATTTATCCCTGCAATATGTGGATAAGTGGAGTCGATATGATAAAACATGATAAAAAAAAACTTCATATTTATCACGATTAACAGCGTCTGTTTGCGGCATGATATGAACATGATTATTTTCTAAAGGCTACTGTGACAACTCCCTTGCTTTGGGCGTCCAAGTTCAAGTCATTTTTTCGTAATTTCGAGAACATTTATACTCTAGATTATGATGAAGATGGTACTCCTGTCATCAAAGCTCCTGATTCAGATCTTCTCTCTTCTTAAGCTCTGTGGAAAGGATAAGTCACTTATATAAATGGAACAAAGTGCCTAATGATCTCTGAGCAGTATATTACTTCTAGATTGGAAGAAGTTATTGAAAGAGAATGGTGAGCCACAAATGATGTAATACACTGTTTTAATATCCCGTGGTTAAGCTCTGATTTGGGCAGCAGAAACATAAGGGACTGAAACTTTCTTTTGCCTTTACTTTGCTTCAGCCTTTAGACTGATCTGGTAGGAGAAGATGATGTCAAATTTCTTTTGCCTTTCTTTTGCAAATTTATATTTGATTGATCTGGTAGGAGAAGATGATGTCAACAGATTGAACACTATCTTATGAGTTTGAAATTGGGAAATTCTTTAAGAGTCACCACATTCATCTTTACTACTCAGCAACTGTCCGACAATAACACCCTCGTCTGGCTCAGGTCGAGAGAGTATTGCGTGCACTGATCCCACACTTCATGAGCATAAAAACGGAGTGGTAATGTACTTTTCAATGCTCCACCTTGTCTTTATTTTGTACTACCCTACAGACCAGTGTCTCTTCCTAATACTTCCAATGTGGGATAAAAACAGGGTTCTGTAATTTGATCATCCCTTATTGACTATTTTCTGGCCCCAACCTAAAACTCATTTGATGATTTCCAGTCCTTGATGAAGAGTATATTGCAGGTATACGATCAAAATTTTGAGCTCTTAGAACATCATAAATTACATTCATCTCTTAGTTAATTTTGAGCTCTTTTCTTTGTTGAAATAAAAACAAGAGACTCCATTAACAAGTATCAGGCTCTGTACAATGTATAAATAGATTAAACGGCCAAGAGCCAAATTGTGAAGTTCACAACATTACAATATAATTTTCAACAGACTGAAACAGAAATAGCATTAGCAACACACATATATAGACATGGAATGCCATATAAAGGTTGAGAGACTTCGTGACCAGTCTACTTTCAAGAACTAGTTTCTCCTGTTTGTGAATCGGTAAGCTTACTGCTGAAATCCCAAAGCTTCTTAGCCAGTTCAGAATCTTTGGCAAGTGGTATTGGTTTAGCAATGTTGCTATCTGAGAAGTATTCCCCTGTGACTCCTGCAACTCTAGGATGCAATGCAACATAGCAAGTTGTTGCAGCCCCCTACAAAACCGATCCATATTCGACATGATAAATCAGATACCCGAACAAACCATATTGACCCCTAAAGCTAGACCAGTATATCATTAACCAGCACAGTGTAACCTAAGCGGATAAACCTTATGGACAGTTTGTCACTAATTGGTTAACCATACCTGCGGGACAGTCTTGAGCACATATTTAGCCACCGCCCCAACAGCTCCTGCATCAAGCCAGTGACAGAGAGGATCAGAAGAGGATTAAAGTCTAACGATGCGTTTGTTACATGTGTAACCTGATATAGCATAGATTCATGAAAAGGGAATCAGAGAAAAGAAGTTACCAGCCAAATAGCTGTTGAAGTAGCGCCCGAGATTTGTCATAATGCTTCCTGGATGAACTGAATTTGCTGTTATGTTGGCTCCATCTTCCTGTTTATATTCAGACCAAAATTGAAGTCAAACTAATCGAGGATACATACAATTTGATCTGACAGAACTTTTTTTTCTTTTGTAAGTTACCTTTAGTTGCTTAGCCAGCTCGTTGGCGTGCAATATGTTGCAGAGTTTAGATTGTCCATAAGCTCGAAAACTACTATAACTGCAATAGAGATCAAATGTGGATTGAATGGTATATACGAAAAAAGGCAGGGATACAAAAAACTGGCCTTTGAGTAACTATAAAATACCTTGACTTGTCATTGATTTTATCAAAACGGACTCCCTCGGGATATGAGAACCGATGAGCTTCTGATGACAGATTAACAATCCTTCCTTCTCGTTTGCTTTCACGTGATGTGCTCTTCATTGTATCTAGGAGAAGTTTAGTCAACAGAAAATGACCTGAAAATTATAAAATCATGCTGTTACAGGTCACTTAGCTCACAGTATCTGATACCTAGAATCACAGACAATTAGAACCATAGTTCTACAGATCCATGATTAGATTAACCGAAGTTCCAATAACATGAAATTTTTAACAGAGGCATACTTATAAAGTAATTTATATCATGCACTTACCTAAATGGTTGGTTGCGAACTGCAGCTCGATGTTGTCCTTAGAGAGCATAAAAGGACATGCCATAATCCCAGCATTGTTGCTTTAAAAAAAAGACAATTGCAAAACATTAATAATCAGAGAAGTCTCAACCACTATACATAAACCATAGTATTTTCAATAGCTCACATCAAGAGGTTGAGTGGACGACGAGCAGATTTGTATTGAGATGCAAAGTTCCTGACAGATTCCATGGAGCTGAGATCTAACTCCATGACATCGACCTTGGCTCCAGGGACTTGTTTGACAATATCTTCCTTGACTTTAGCACCAGAACCTGTGTTCCTCACAGCCATAACCACGTGCACACCACGTAGTGCAAGAACACGCGCTGTCTCTACTCCAATACCACTCGATGCGCCTGAAAACACAAAGACCAACAGAAGAAAAAAAACGTAAGGGTACAACCGTACAAACTAGTCCATCAAGCTCGAATGCAGGGAAAATAAAATTTAGGTGGTTCCTACTTCCTAGGCCCTTCAGTACCCTGACAGACTGATACACATATGCACACACAAAAATTGGCTCGATCTATGGTAGACTCTAACTCATAACAAACTCTTGATGACGCCTAAAATGATCACTGATATCTTTCAAGAATCAAGTACAAGGAGCTGAAACAAACATGAGCACATGTTATTCTGCAGATAAGGTAACGGGCCCCATATAGGAATTACATCGAATTCACCAAACAAAGAAAGAATTGAAAGCAAGTCTGTGAGCAAAGATTGTAACTTTATTGACAAAAAAAGATAACTTTAGGACAACAAACAGTGAAGACGACTTCCAGTGATTATACTAAGTGTATAATTAGAGCTGAGACACAGAATCAGAGAGGAGGACCCAAGTGGGGGGAAATTTAGAGAGAGAAGAAACCTGTGACAATGGCGGTGAGGCCAGTCCCGTCGACTCCATGAGTGACGTCTTCTGCTGTGGAACGAGATGAGAATCCAGATTCCCCTTTCGATCCGAAAAACCACATCTTTTGATTTTCTGTTTTCTGGGAAAATTGAGATTTGGTAACAAGTTCTTCTGGGTTTCCTTCTTCCGGAGAGTAGTTTTGTTTTATGCTTTTTTTTTTTTTTAATTATCTTTGTCTTTACTTCACTGATAACGTGGTGGAGGTGGAATCACATGTATCACAGTATCACAGTATCACACAAGCGTCTAGAACAAAGTTAAAAGCTACTACCTTTTTCCACACAAAAAAAAAATTTACTAATTTTTCTAAAAATTTACTCAATCTTAGTTGATCTGCTCTACTTGTTTCTCAAGCTTTGTATTCTCTTTGGAGATGTGTTACATCTTTGAGAACTCGTTAAAGCATGCTTTTTTTTATCTCCGGTTCAACACAAATGAGTGACTTAAAGGGTTTTTGTTAATCGACTTATGCGTTTCCTGGAATCCAATGGAGATTCACCATTAATGCCTAACAGAGTTTTTAATTCATAGTGGTTTTGTTTTTAATACATCTTAGTTTATGGTAGTCCTACACTGAAGCTTCCAGCTGCTGACTAAAAATAATGCCATTTGTTTCCTCATCAAACTCTCCATATGCTTTTTAATGTGAACAATAATTTCTCAAATTTGACTGAAGAAAGTAGCAAAATACAACATCATTGGTAAAGCTCTAAAGCAACACAGCTACAATCTTAGCCCTCTTGAGAAGTAAAAGACCTCGAGATCAGCAAGAGACTTATCACGACTCAGCCACTAAAATTTGGACAATGGGGGAATTGGGAGGGGCCGCGCGAACGCAGGCCCCCTCTGCCACAAATAATGACGCAGGCTCTTCCACTTGGGAAGACCTTAAGCATAGCACCCCTCCGATATGTGCAATGGAGGTCACTAGCCTAGGCCACTCGTCTTCTTGATCACGAGTTGACCCCGTCCAGGTAAGTACCTTTCAGTGACTGACCTCAGTCTCGTTTTATACCACCAAAGATACCACCCTCCCATCCTTGAGCTCCCGATGTGGGACAAGAAAAGCTCTTCACATGATCTTTTTACTTCTCTCTACAAGGATTCGTTTAGTTTTAGTCATTGATGGGCCTTTCTGATTGTATTCCGGCCCAAATAGTACCCACTTAACTACAAACTTGTAAAATCTTCTTCCTAATTCACATCTTAATAGTGGTTCTAAGTTCTAACCAAAACGTGACCAAAAAAAAAGTTCTAACCAAAAAGAGTAGAAATTTCTTATCTTAACAAAATTTTAGGCTTTGTACAATATATATATATATATATATATATATATATATATGATTCTAATAAATTAGAGAGGCAAGAGGTGAATCAAACATTACATAAACATACTTCAGTAATTAATACCGATCTCTTCCATGCCACCACCTCGACCTAGAGGCCAATACAAAAACACCAAAAAATGAATTAATTAAGAGCATTTCCTTCCATAAAAAGAAGAGTAACTAATTAAAGGAAGAAATGGTCACCATGATTGTTCCCATCCAGGTCGAGATTTGGACATGCCGTAACGTCCATAAGGGAAACCGTATTGAGGGCGTTTAGCGTTTTTAAATGCGCAGCAACCAACACAGTAAACAGCGATGAGGAAGAGAACAATGACCACGTTAACTATAGAGAGTTTGTGCCAATCGCGACGTATCGTCTCCAAAACGCCTGCTCTGCATGAGTCACAATCGTAGCAGAGAACCATCGGCTCGTTGTTCCATCGGTAACAGTCCGAGTCTTGCTGTATTCCTGCCGTATCCGCGTTGTATACGCACGACGTTGGTGGTTTGCAGCATCCCGACTGTTTCAAAATACCAAATATTTGTACTCATTTTTATGTATTTATGTTTTGAAAATTCATGAAACTTATACAAAATCACAGATTTAAACGTTAAAAGATTGATATATAAAACAGAGTTAACTGTAATTTTGTGTTTGTACTAAATTTTAGTTCTTAGATTAGGATTATGATCAGGACTTGTAGTCTAGCGGTTGTACTAATGTCGTCACTTTATTAACGTCTGTAACATATTCCTAATTGATTAATCATATACACCTATAACTGACTAGTTGACAAATTGTTCAGCCTAATGATGACAAAATATGGACTATTTGTTATCAAAGACGAAGTTAAAACACACAATAGATAAAATCATGAGTACCTGAATAGGAGATAAGTCCTTTTGGAGATAATCAAGAGGAGTCCACATAGAGAGCTTGGAACAAGTGAGTGAGCCCAAGAGACAAGTCTTTATAGTTAACCAATAATTAGCATCCAAAACCCTTGTCTTAAGCCAAGGATGATACTCTTCAAGCTTAAACTCTTTATAAACTCTACCAGTCACACCCACACCACCACCATGGTTAGTCACAATGAACCCAAAAAGGGTCAAACCCATGAGCGCCACTATGATGAAGACCATGAAGAAGAGGTACACCCACAAGACCCAAGCCACGTCACAACATGCCCCGACCAGACCAGCCAGTGACAAGACCATGATCGCTAGGCCTAAGATCAGAAGTGGCTTCTGAAGAAAGTGCTCGCATGTTGTCTTGCTTCTACCCATCCACAGAGCTGATCCTATTATAACGATGGAGCAGATTAGTGTTAGGATATTCAAGAATCCTATCACTGTATTGCTCATTCTGTTCATTGCCACTCTCTATTTTATTGTTATCTTATTTTGTTTGTAATGATTCTCTGAATCTTTTGAGCGTGTTGGTACTAAGTTTGCTAGCTGGATGGTCTCCCTCTATATATATCTTAATCACAAACGTTTGAGGTACTTTAATTAAAATATTTGGAAATTTTATTCATAAATTAATGAAAAAACATTGTTGTTGATATACATTCACACGTATATGATTGAATTTCAAAAAACAAATCCTCGAGAAAACAAAAGAAAAAAAGTTGATGTAATTATTCTCCTTAGCTTTTTATCTAATTTCTTGGTGTTTCCTACTTTTTATGTGATAATGTATGCGTCTTCACTTGCTTTAATTTCATCACTTTTGCATTGTGATGAGTAGCTTTACCTTTTCTCAAATTTTATATTTCAAAATCATTGAAATTATTCTTATTCTAATATTTTCTTAATTTGGATCTTTGAAGCTTTATATCATATCGATTCAAATTGTTGGTTGAGAGTCTTTTTCATGAATCTGGGCTTTATGTTTTTTTTGGTTGGAACTTGGCGACTAAGTAACCTATCTTATTTGGTTCTATAATCGATAAAAAAAAATGAGGTCCACACTTCATAAAGTGGATGATCGTAAATCAAACTTCTTAAACATTAAGTAATATTTTCCCGCGAGAATTATTTATGTTCATGGATTACTCCATGTTGGTGCGTATAAGTGGCCACAGTAAAATGAAGAAAGTTTGAGGTTTAGGACAAAAAATTAATGTAATATCAACTACAATTACGTCATCGTTATTTAATATTGCTTGGTTTTAGTTGTTTGTTATTGTATTGCAATATATTCTATGTTAATCTTTTTTTTTAAAATTGCCATACTCAACTTCTTTTTTTTGATCCATTACATCATCATTACTGTAATTTTCGAAACTTTTGGGCCAAATATGGAATTTCTTAATACTCTCGGGCCAAAACTGCAATTATGTCAATTTTGAGGATGAAACTGTAGTTTTAATAAACTTCTGGCTAAAACATAAATTTCTTGGAAAGTTTGGGACAAAAAGGTAATTTCTGAAACTCACTGGCCAAAACTCTAATTTTTGAATTTTTTGGGGCAAAACTATAATTTGTGTACACGTCTGGGCCAAAGAGTAATTTCATTTCTGTAACTTCTGGGCCAAAACTATAATTTCTTAATTTTTAAGGTCAAAACTATAATTTCTTAAATTTTAAGGGCAAAAGTGTAATTTTCTTTAAAAGTTTTTGCCAAAATTTAGGTAAACATGCCAAAAGAGTAATTTATGGAAAATTTGAGTCAAAACTGTAATTTCAATAACATATGGGTTAAAAGAGTAATTTCATTAAACTTCTGGGGTAGAAATATAATTTCCGTAACTTCTGGGTCAAAATTGTCATTTCTTAAATTTTGAGGCCAAAACTGTAAATTCTTTAAAAGTTTAGGCCAAAATGGTAAATTTTGAAATTTACTGGCCAAAACTATAATTTCTGAATTTTCTGGGACAAAATTGTAATTTCGGTGAATGTCTGGGCCAAAAAAGTAATTCTTTAAACCTCTGGGGCATAATTATAATTTCCATAACATATGGGCCAAAATTGTCATTTCCTAAATTTTTGAAAAAGAAAAAACGAGAGATTAAAATATAGTATGTGTTACAAAAGTCAGAAAAAGAAGGAAAAACAAAGTCTCCGTATTCATACAGATGAATTAAATTTATGTGGAGTCCACGTCACTATGTACGTACAGTAACTTCTACTTTCTTACTTCTATATATCTGTTCGATTTCATCGTTGTAAAACACATCAACTTCTTCATAATTTGATAAAGAGATAAACTCTCTCGTCTCTTCCTCTTTTGTTTTATCAGTATCCCGTTCTCACTCGGGTATAATTGCTTTTGTCTTTCTTTATATTTATTATTATGATAAAATACCAATACTATTATAACAGTATGTATTTCCATATAATTAATTACACATAGAAATACCTTTTGATCAACGTTACAAGAGAAATGTTACAAAATACAATGTAACAAGATACAATTTCAGTAGGACATATTTTAATATACACATGCCAAGATTAAATTCCATTTGGGATATAAATAGAGAATCACATATAAGACGTAGGAAAGAAGAGGAGTGCACACAGAAGAAAAGATTCATACATAAATTAGCTTGATGATGATATGATAAGAAACCACGTGGGAAGCTTTATGAGCCGGACTTGAATGGAATGGCTCTGATGACTATCTGATGGTACAAAGCAGCAAGAGCGGCACCAATGAATGGACCTACCCAGAAAATCCACTGAAGCCATAGAAAACAAGTAGTCAAAGAGCAGAAATTCGAATCCAAAAACTCAATGGTTGATGCAATTTTTACTTGTCACACTTAGCATTAAAGTGATTAAAGTAAAAACTTACGTGGTCTTCCCAAGCATGATCCGTGTTGTAGATTATGGCAGCTCCTAGGCTCCTGGCCGGATTAATACCGGTTCCGGTAATAGGGATGGTGGCCAAATGCACCAAGAAGACAGCAAACCCAATTGGAAGAGGAGCCAAGATCTACAGACATGTTTTGATGGCCAAAAAACACATCAGTCAAATTCTATGACAAGAGAATAAATCAAAACCAATTCTAACTATGTAGGACTATCAATCCTCTTTTCACAACTAAGATATTTAAGGAGCAACATACAGGAACATGGGAGTCTCTAGCACTTCTCTTGGCATCAGTAGCTGAGAAAACAGTGTACACTAGAACAAAAGTTCCAACAATCTCTGCACCAAGACCTGAACCTTTTGTGTAACCATGAGCCACCGTGTTGGCTCCACCGCCATTCGCCTGGTATGGTCCTGTTTGAAACCCTTTGACCACACCAGCACCACAGATGGCTCCAAGACACTGCATTATTATGTAATACAGTGCTCTGGTTAAGGACAGCTTCCTGGCGAGGAACAAACCGAAAGTCACCGCCGGGTTGATGTGTCCTCCTGTTCATTACCATACCACAAGTCAGAATTAGATTATGTTTCTTGCCACAGAAGAAACAAATATTGTAAACCTATCAGATCTTGACCTGAGATTCCAGCAGTACAGTAGACAAGAGCAAAGATCATGCCGCCAAAAGCCCAAGCGATGCCTTGAATTCCGACGGAAGCACACATATTGGGGGCTCTCTTGACTCCCATGACGGTCAAAACGGTGATGTAGAGGAAAAGAAAAGTGGCGATGAACTCGGCTATGCCGGCTCTGTAGAACGACCATGATTTGAGCTCGCCCGGTTCGAAAAAGGGTGCGGGAGGTGGTTCCCTATAGTCTTTGCTCTCTGTTTGTGCAGTCGTACCGATCGGTTGTCTCTCCGGGAACTTGTTGGCTCCAAGACTCACATCCTCTTCTTTCCCCTCCATGTTTGAGGTTTCTCTCTCTAAAAGTTTGGTAGATGTTGTGCTGAACGGAAAGAATGTGAAGGATTAGGCTCTGTTTTTATAGTTGCTCTGTTTAGGCAAAAATTAGTTGTACATATGAACATTTTCATGTGCAAAACTAAATCACTTGCTAATCCCCAAATCTTGTAGGGTTGCATTATTAATCACACAGTATTTTTCTAAATTAAATGATGCGTAAATAGATAGAGTTGCACAAGTTACCTTGATCTAGTGGTTAAGTTGTAAGTCCACAAAATGGAGGTAATATCAGTATATTACGATTGAATCCCGCTTTTTACATTATACAGAATTTGGTTATTGAATCAGTCAAGACCCAATCGATATTAATGTGCGGTCGATAAAAATAAAAAATAAAATACATAGAGTTAATTGTAGTACTATTTTTAGTCGGTTGAGCTTATCATGAATTCATCACTTATTTTCAGAAACCTACCAATTTCATATAAGATATAAAATTTGGAGTAGTGAGAATTTAATTAGTATATGTTTTTTGCAATTTTTAGTCGGTTGAGCAATCATCACTTATTTTTGGAGACCTACATCTACATTTTCATATAAGACATTAAATTCATTGAATTCTCATAAAGGGTTGTTTTGTGTAGTTTAGCTCTGAAAGATGGTTAAGCTTAAAATGACTTAACAATAAAGAGTAAGGTAGGTAAGTGAAATGGACTCGACAACCGCGAAAACGATGTACAGAAGATGGATATGAGATTAAGCAACTGCTACATAATTTGCTCAAACAATTAATTATATTACACAGTTCAAATGTGGACCTATCCAACATTAATCTATCAAAGAAAAGTTATCATATTATACATGCTTATACACCTTACATCGACCGTCCATGCTGCCCTACAATAGGACTAGTCATGGAAAGTATTGAAGCCTTATCTAACAATGCATTGATATTTAGACCTAAATTATGTGTCAAACGTTAAAGTTTTGTTTTTTCTTTTTCTTTTTTGGTCGTCTTCATTGCAAAGATAGAGAAAAAGAGATACAAAATAGTTTAAGCAATCAATAATACTTTAACATGTATCAATTAATCAATAATTAAATAGTCCTCTCTTATACAAAAAAAAGGTTAATTTTACATGCACCTAGATATTATATCTTCTAATTAAACTTTTAAATCTTATCTTTCCTCTTAGAGCGAGCATCGATCTCCAACGTAACAATGATAAGTTTGACGACAAATATAAAAACCTTAGGAGAGATAAAATATTAACTATTGAGAAAAGACTGTTGGGTCTCTTAAAATTTTAGAGACAGTCTTTACATACCAAAGTTTTAGAGCTTGAGTCTCTAAAATTGTAAGAGACCAAACAGTTTTTTATTAATACTTTACGTTTCCTAAACTTTTTATATTTGTTATAAGACTCATGTGTTGAGATACTCAACAACTTAGAATATCTAATAAATTCAAAATAAATCATAACTTGGGGATGTTGTATTCACAAAATATACAAACAAGCTTGGCATTTTTTTTTTAAAGTAAGCGGGCCTTAAATAAGTGTTAACGCCAAAATGGGCTACAATTAATTAGGCCAGCTTAAATGGATCGGACCCGCTCGTTTTGAAAAGTTGCTTAGTTAGGGTTTAGGTTTGCTTGATCTCCTCTACCGCTATATATACACACTAATTAGGGCTACCTTGATTTGCAGATATCCATAGATAGGTTTCCATCACGTCGATTGCTGTCAGAGCCACGCCTTTCTCTTCATTCGTTGGGGAAATCATTTGGCGCTGCTCTGATACCAATTGATGCAATGTAAACATTATATTAGTTATTCGTCATTTTCTGTCACTTATTTATATTTCCTTTAAATTATAGGGTTCCTCGAATAGTGTCTGAAGATTCGATATGAAGTTCCTAGGAGCTCTAGGTTCGATTGTATCCATTAATTTCATTCTCTTAGAAATCTCACTTTTGCTTTGTGATGGAATTGGTAGATTGTATCTTGTGTGCACTGTTTTAAATTGTGAATCCCCTTACAAATTTCTTGCTCTGGAATCTGGATAGATTGTCTGAGTCTTCTTTGTGCCAGTTTCCTTTTACGCTGGCACAGTATGTCCTAAGCGCCCAAGGTTTCAATTATTCATATATGAAACTTGGGAGTCATATGACATGAGAAAAAGATGTAGCTTTGTTATTCCTTTAGAGGGAAGGTACTCAAATTGAAGGTTGCACTGTTTACAATGGACATGTTGGNAATTTTGGGTAAAATTTAAGTTTTTTTTTTTTTTTTTTTTTTCTCTCATGTTAAAATCATTGATCTATTAGCAACATGATCAATCTACACAAACAAGTTGTTTAATTCTTCAATCCAAAATTGTCAAGCGAATAAGAGAGAAAAGAGGCACTATTAATATATGACGAACTCCCATAACCTAGCTACTTTCGTAACCAAATAAGGCTGGAGATAGGAGCATAAGAAAATAACAAACTACAGCGACCAAAAAAACAACGGTAAGACAACAATTAATCTCAATTTGGTGACGGCAACCTCCTTCCTTCCATTCGCCTCCACATTTGTAGCAAAACGAATACCCACATCTATCCATCACCAATTAATGACATTAATTACATATACGAAAACATACAATCACCATATAAGATATATAGACAATGTGATTAGAGATGGTACGTACCTGCAAGTTACTTGGATGCATCCTTGTGATCGTTCGATCATATGTTGACACTTTTCACATTGACGCCACTTTTTCTTGTTTGCTAGAACTTTGAGCTTTATGTCATTCTCAGTGGCATTTGGACCCAACCTCTTGTAATCGTCACACGACAAGTTACTATGCCACGGAACTTTGCAGTGGATACAAAAGGGCTTACCGCATTTGAAGCAGCTTCTCATAGATCCATCTTCTTGTACAAATTGACAAAGCTCAAGTCTCGACATTAAAGCCGAGCACCTCGGATATGGACAGTAAACTCTGTCCATCACAGGAATAGATTCCTCTTTCATCCTTCGTTCCCACATCTCTCTTTGTTTAGGTGTCAAAAGATTGGCACAACTTGTAAGGGTAAGCTTAATCTCACATTGATAATGAGGGCAAGCCAGTAGGCTTCCCTCAAACAGTCCCAAGTTTATATATATTTCCATGCACTTTAAGCAGAATTGGTGACCGCATAAACCAACAGAAAACATGTGCTCATCTTCGAAATCATCATCGAAGCAGATATGGCAAGTCCTTTTCTGATCAGGCATAGGTATGCTGATTTCAGAAGCTATTGTCTCCATGGCAAGTTTATAAGCAAATTTGACTTGATTTTCAGTGACTAGAACAGGAATGCTAGATCTCAGTTGTTGTCTGATCCGTTGCACATCATTCATTAGCAAGCCTATATATATATTATCTTCCGCAGGAGCAGATCTCCCCATGACCTATAAGTATAAACATTAGTTATGATATCGACGCAAAGACATTTATTCCTTAAAAAGGAAGTAACTTAGAAGACAAGAAAACTTACCAATAATTCATAAATCTGTAAATTATCGCAATAGATTGAGATATGAATGATCCCTAAACCCACAGCTTCGGTTAGTCCACGCTTCAGTGCCATAAGCTCAGCCTCCAAAACTGTAATATTAGAGTCAAGAAGGGATCCCTTGGTCTGAAACAAGAGATTATCATTCTCTGGTCTGCAAATTGCGACCCCAAAACCTGCCAATAAACCCGTTGTTTCCCTCTTTACTATACCCTTAAAGTAAAGGCAGTAGGAGTCAGAGTTGATGTTGGGGACATATTCTCGTATGAGGGTTGTTTCTTTCTCCATGTATCTTTTGCAAATACGTTAACCTTCTTCTATGTTTTTTTGTTGTCTTTACCTCAGGACTCTAGTCATTGTATATATAGAGTTTCCTGGTGAGAATAGGACAGAGTTCAAATCCAGTTAGGAATACTGTATTTCACCTTTTCCTATTACGATTCTGCTTTACTATGTTCCCAATATTTAGGGAAAATATTTACAACTAGACGACTACTTAACTCTTGAACTAGTTTAATATTTCATATGTTTCATAAAGATGAATTTTTTAGTCAACTATTATATTCAAAAGCGATAAATTTTTAGTACATTTCTATGTATTTTTAGTTAATTTGTGGTAAAAACTGTAGAATTAAGAAGAATTAATTGATCTTTTCTGAATTTTTGAATGACTATTGGTTTAGATTTACAGAAAGTTGTCTAATTTTTAAAATATATGTATTTATTATGGACCATTAATTTTTCTTTAATATGTGTGAAATATCTAAAAAATTATCTTTTTGATACGAAAGTATTTTTCCTTGGTGGAGATACTAAACTTTCAAGAGATCCCTTTAATACCATTAGTATTTTTATGTCGGTATTTCCAGTTAAAAACTGAAATCCAAAATTCAATTGTGTTAATGAAATTAGTTGAAATTTTGAAGTAGTTCAAGTATTTTCACAATAGAAATAATATCGAATATATATATAATTAAAGAGTAATTATTTTTAAAGATTTAAGGGAGGAAATGAATAAGCTATCTGAAAATTTTATCAGTACCAGCTTTGACAATTTGAATTAGTTGTAGCTGATTTTTGTCTCAGAAATATCCCAAAAGAGCTCAAACTCTTCCGGGTGGAAAAAGTCGGCCAATCGCATGTGGTTTTCGTGAGCATCAACTCCTTGAAGGCTGTAAACTCCTTAAAAGCCTGTAAAGAAGGTTACTGAAGTTTCGTGTAGGGTAAGCATATTCTCCATCACCAAATGAGTGCATTAAATTTAGAATATAATGGTGATAGACTTCGACACAAACTTCTGGTATCCATAATAACTTTGTTATCCTCCTTGACACAAAACCATCCAAGTCCCGACCGAACATTTGAACCCTTCCATAATCCATCAACAAAACATTTCGCCCCACAATAGTTCAGAGGTCCTCCCTCCTTTAGAAGATCGGTAAAGCCAAACACTGTACTTATATATTTTCTTGCTTCTGTATAAGCCAAATCTTCCTTTCCTCTTGATCCACAATACTTAAAAGGGAATCCGTCAACGTCGTTAAACACCTTATCATTTTTGGCTTATCATAAAATCCAAGAGAAAACATTAGTTTTTGTTATCCGATAACCCTTGCCAAAAAAGATAATCAATATTTGTAAAAACTGAGGATAGAGGAAAAACGGAAAGAGCCGATGGAATCCTTACAAGTGCCCAAGTTTATAAAGTAAGCGGGCATTCAAAAATGACATGTTCATTCGTTTCCTCCTCCGCACCACACCCTGCCCATATACTTCCTCCTACGCCTGAAGTCAAACCTCTACAATAAAACATTTCATTCATGAGTCCAGAGTCAAGAGTCAAAGAGTCAGTAATAAATTTCATTAATCCCATTCTTTTTGTGGATTTGATTCATGGAATTAATTACGAATTTAAGCTGTTCAGTGTTCACTATAACTTAGTTTTTTTTCATTTTTCATTCTCAAAAAAAAAGATAACAGCCTCCTTAACTTTTGGAGTATCATTGTCTACCATGAGTTCCTCCAATACTCTTATGGTACTGATTCTGTTAATAGTTGTTATCATTTTAGTCGCTGATGCAGCTCGGGAATGTAAAAAAATACCATAAAAAAAGAGGACAATATAGAACTGAAGAGGCAACTCAAAGCCATCAACAAACCTGCAATCATAAGTTTCAAGGTTGGCCTAGCCTGTCTTATTCTTACATATTGTTTTCTTCATTTCTTCATATCTAATCATTTTTGCTTTTGAACCGACTGATCAGGGTGAAATATTTGATTGTATAGTTGGTGGTTTGTCCTTGAGGGTGAAAACATCGGGTATTGGCCAGCATCATTGTTCAAAGCCACAAGCTTAGCTAAAGGAGCTTCTCTTGCCTCTTGAGGAGGTCAAGTGTACAGTCCATTAAGAGAGATGTGTCCAGCAATGGGAAGTGGACATTTAGCAAAGAAAGTAGCCTTTATAAACAGTATCCAAATCATCGATGGTTCGAGAAGAGCTTTGATTCCACAAATCTACACTATAAAGACACATGAGAGCAGTCCATTTTGCTATAAAGCCAAGCATATACATCAATTGTACGTAGATTTACTTTCTTTCCAGATCACATCAAGTTTATTGTTCTGCATTATGACAAACTTTACATGGTGATATATTGGACCATATCCTTATTTATAAGCAGCTAGATAGGTAACTATTTATTTTAATTTCTTATTTATAGAACTCATAATCATGGAATTCAACACTCAATTCCCATTATTGTATTTCCCAAAAAATCTAAATTTTCATATAAGGATTTCTTCTCACATATATGTCAACAACAATATATGTTGGGTTAGATTATTTGACTAAGTATTAAGAAAGTTCATTAATGCACTCACTTTTCATTGATTATATTTCATGTAGAGGTGAAGTTTATAAATTGCACATCACAAACTATCCTACAAACTATTGTCTGTTCATCTTTTTCTTTACAGGAGAAAGATAAGAGCCAATATGGCTTCTTGTAACAACTTTGTGTTTGTGATTCTGCTAACAATCGCTCTTATTTTAGTCGCTGATGCAGCTCAGAAACATCGAACAATACCATCGAAAGAAGAGAAAAAAGACCTGGAGAGGCAGCTCAAAGCCATCAACAAACCTGCAATCAAGAGTTTCAAGGTTGGCCTAGCCTTTAATTTGTCCTTGCATTCTTAACCATCAAATCCCATAGTTTGATACACAACATTTAAACAGCTATATACATAAAATTTATATTGCAAATGACTTCAAAATTAAAGGAATATATCTTGTCTAAATTTGAAAAGTCAATAAATATTTTTAAGCTTTAGGCCACCTAAATGTTAAGACCAGCCCTGATTTCTTCATATCTAATTATTTTTTGGTTTTGAACAGACGGAGCATGGTGATATATTTGACTGTATAGACATTCACAAACAACTAGCCTTTGATCATCATCTCCTTAAGAACCACTCTGTTCAGGTTTTCATTTTCTACATAGTTACCTCTTTCTCTATGGTCTCATTACACATAAAATAAAGCTTTTAAGAAGAAATTTGACTTTGTGTACGCCTTGGTGATTGGCGTATATGCAGCTGAAGCCGACAATAGTACCTGAATGGATCACAGGCAACAACACCTCACAGAAACTTGGTCCTTTGCAAGAGGGCAGAAGTTGTCCAGATGGAACAGTACTTGTAAAAAGGACTACAATGCAAGATCTCATCAATGAAAAGCGTTTGAAATCCTTGGGACTCCATGGCCCAAGAAATTTTCTTACAAAAGAAAATAACACTGAACCAAGTGGAAAATATTATGTAAGAACCCTTAGTTTGAGAGTAACAACCACTATTTCTCTACTTCATATTATCTTAGTTTCTTTGTTGTTTATGGATTTCAGTATGCGACGATAAACTATGGACGAAGCAGTTTTTCTGGAATAAAAGGAAATCTTAACGTGTGGGATCCTCAAGTATTCCCAGATCAATTTAGTTCTGGAGTAATGGGGATCGGCGGGGGGCCTTTACCACAATTCTTCACCATTTTTGTCGGATGGCTTGTAAGTCCGTTTCCAACTCATAACCGAAATGCGTGAAGAGGTCCAATATCATTAATTTGCTCCCAGTGTATAATATTCCTAACAAATTTGTATATACAACAGGTATATCCACAGCTGTATGAAAATGATCATGTTCACTTATTTGCCTACTGGACTGTAAGTTTTGAGCTACCAGTAAGAGCTTGCATTAATACTATTTAGTGTTTGCGTTTATATTAATATGCTGGTTTATTACTCTAACTAACAGACACATGGAAGCGATACCGGTTGCTTCGACTATAGATGTCCTGGATTTGTGCAAGTCAGCCGGAAGGTAGCATTTGGTACCCTACTTCAACCAGTTTCCATCTATAAAGGTCCACAATATGAAGTGGAATTGAGCTTGTATCAGGTAAAAGTCTCTACTCATCTTCTCATATCAAATCATCTGGATATTCATCTATTTAAAAACCGGGAATTAACAGGATCGTGCCACGGGAGATTGGTGGTTTTCGTATGGTGGTGAGAATGTTGGATACTGGTCAGCTGCATTATTCACGAACTCAGGCAATGATAAGGAAGCTAATTATGCGTCTTGGGGAGGTCGAGCATATAGTCCAGTGAGAGAGGTAACTCCAGTGATGGGAAGTGGGCATTGGCCTAGGGAGGGATATAAAAGGGCAGCCTATATCAACGCTATCAAAATCATTGATCCTAAGGGAAAAGTTTTCGATCCAGAATTCGGAACGATTCAAGTAAAAATGACGGATACAAGCTGTTACAGAGCCATATATGTTCATGATGATGATTATCCTTGGAAAGCAGCTATTAAGTATGGAGGTCCTGCAGGATGCAAAGGGTAAATTATCTATGATCTGAAGAGTTATCTATGCTTATCACTCATAATCAAGTTTCATATAGTTGTAAAAGTTTTGCATAAATATAATGATTCAGAACTTCAAGCAAAAATTACAAAATGTTTCTGATATTTTCTTGGCTGCAAGTTTGGAATGAAACTGTAGCCAATGTGTGAATGTGACATCTAAACCGTCATCCTCTCTAATCCCGACAGAATGATTAGTTCACCAAACACATATGTGGATTCTACTGTTATTGCTTTCCTCTAATCATGTCTTGATATATATATATATATATATAACCACCTATGCATAGCATATATAGCTTACCCCCTACTCCTTACCCTCAAAAGTCAAAACTCTTAAATATATAATGTCTGAACTTCAAAGCTCTCTGCAGCTTCCTGTGTTAGACTTGACACAACCGATTCAGTCCACTGTTCTGTCTTCTCTCTCTCAGGCTTGTAAAGAGTGGGGATTCTTCTATGTTACCAATCATGGAGTCTCTAAAGAGATGTTCAGCAGAGTGTATTCCTTGTCCACAGATGTTTTCAATGTTCCTCTTGAAACAAAGCTCAAGCTTGGTCCCTTTTCTTATACTCCTCCTTACATCGCTTCCCCTTATTTCGAAAGCCTCGTTGTCTCTGGACCTGATTTCTCTGGTTCAGCGGAAGCTTCTGCAGATGTTTTGTTCCATGATCATCATAAACCAGAGTTAAGGTTGTCACTACAACACAAATAAATCTTATGCTTTCATCATATCATGTGTTGACATCTCTTTGTTAACTTGACACTTTTACTGACTCTGTTTTGGTCAGAGAAACACTACAGGAATATGGCGCTAAAATGGCGGAATTATCTAGAAGACTAGTGAAGATACTCTTGATGATGATCTTAGGAGACGAAACCGGGAAGAGATTCTATCAAAATGATTTTAGCAATTGTCATGGATACTTAAGGCTAGTGAACTACACACCTCCACACGACGTAGAGAAGCAAGAAGAGCTCGTTGAAGGTCTCGGGATGCATACGGATATGAGCTGCATAACTATAGTCTATCAAGATTCCGTAGGTGGGCTTCAGATGAGGTCTAAGGAAGGGAAATGGATCGACATAAATCCTTGTGAGGATCTCCTTGTTGTTAACATTGGAGATCTTATGCAGGCATGGAGTAACGGACAGCTGAGATCTTCTGAACATAGAGTTGTGCTGCGAAAGCTAGTGAACAGAGTATCTCTGGCGTATTTCCTCTGTTTTGAAGATGAGAAAGTGATACTTGCGCCACAAGAAATCGTTGGGGAAGGTAGTTACAGGAGCTACAAGTCGTTCAAGTGTTCTGACTATCTGAAATTCAGACAAAGTAATGAAATAGGAAAGTTTGAGAAAGTTGGTTTTACTGTCAAAGACTTTGCTGGACTAAAGCTGCCTCAACCAGATGATCCTTAAAGACAAATCTAAATAATTGTTGTGAGTGTCATGCAATATCAATATCAGGTAGTGGAATCCAAAGCTTCTTTTGGATTTAGATATTTCTGTTAAAAAGAAAAAAAAAAAAATTCTAAGTCCTTTATTACCATCTAAAGTCATGTTTCAAAGGTTTCTTTTGACATGTTTGTTCAAAGTAAAAGTAGTAGTCAAGCTGAAGAACTTCCAGATCAGTTTAAGTGGTCAACAAAGAAGCATAAGTATGACCTACAAAATGATTGTGTTAGGACTTTGAGCAGCACTACCTTCTCCATCTTTGTCCTTAATTTTTTTTACTTTGTCTAATCCTATTTGGTTTGTACAAAACACAATCATTTCAACTCCATTAATGGAATTAACTCTGTCTTAGTCACTAAGTACTTTCTAAAGGAAACCATAGTTAAGCTAAAGTTTCCACTAAAGGCTTTCAGTAACAGGAACTGTAAAGAGCCGTAGGAGGAGAATGGAAAACTTAAATGGATTACAAAAACGAGTCTAACAAAAAGTATAATCTTAAGAAAAAACATGATTAAATTATTACCGAGCCGTATGCTTTATGAGCAAAAAATGTCTAAGTCCTCCTCCTAGGGCGAGGTGACCAAAATTCTGATGCCTCTTTTTTCTTTGTCCTTAGTTTCTTAACTCAGCTTGTCGAGCACTAATCACCCTCTGCTTGAATATATCCTGGAAATTAAGGTTTTGGTTTGAGTTGTTTCACATAAGAAGTTGTAAAAATTGATTTTAACACAAGGAAATATACACTAGACATAACTTGACGAGCCAACTGACCTTATTATCCGACCTTCTCGCCAACCTGTTCTTCTCACGCTATACATAACACAAGAGACTATATAAGGACTTGGTATGCCTTAAACCAGAGCCAAAACTAATGTAATTAAGACAAAAGTTTACCTCATAAAATTCTCTTTCCTCTATTAGCCTTTGCTGATATGCAGCTTCAATCAAGGGGGTTTCTTCTTCTCTCTTTGCTCGTTCCAGATGATCCATAAGTTTGGCAAGTTTCCTGAGCTTCTTTTCCTTTTCTTGATTCTCCTTCCGCTTCTCACTCATGGCCCTCTCCATCAAGGTTTGTTTTGTTACCTTTTCCTACATTTGGTCAAAGCTATCAAATATAAGAGCATAGGGATCAAGCTATGAATTTTCATGAAATTTTAGTAGGCAATGGACAGGATGCCTGGTTCTGGTTTGATGATTGGTGACATTTGTGTCTGCTTTGGCAGTTAATCGGTTGCAGAGGTATCATTGATTTGGGTATTTCTCAGAACTCAAGGTTAGCAGGCATCTCTCATAGTAGGAGGAAAAGGAGACATCGAGTGGATATACTGAATATGGTCGAAGATGAATTGGAAATGTTTCAGAAAAAGGGTGGTTTGGAAAATGATATTCATCTTTGGAGAACAGCTTCTGGTAAGTTCAAAGGATGTTTCTCTACAAGTGACACCTGGAAGCAAATCAAGAGAAATAAGCCAAATGTTCCTTGGTACAGGGGAGTTAGGTTTACACATGCCCTTCCTAAGTTCTCTTTTATAATGTGGTTAGCAGTGCGGGGGAGGTTGGCTACAAGAGACAGGATGTTGCTGTGGAATTTGGGCATAAACACAAGATGTGTGCTATGTGATGAGGACCAGTTGGATACTATATCTCACCTATTTTTTTACTGTAAATATTCAAGGGAAGTTTGGAGAGTCTTGGCTGGTGGCTTAATGGTTCAGAGGCTCACATTTGATTGGGATACTATTATCCAATTCATCTCAGAGGTTCACAAGTCAAGAGTGTTTCATTTTCTGGTGTGTTTTGTTTCTCAAGCTATGGTTTATATGCTTTGGCGTGAAAGAAACAGAAGGAGACATGGGGAGAACCATGTTCCAACCTGTTCGGCCTCCTCGGCTAGCTTCACAAGCTTAAGCCTTTTCTGCTCTTCTTCACGTTTCTTAAAAAACAAAAAAAACAGAGAAGCGAGAATTTCTTTGTGAGTGATTTCAGCACTAATGAAAACATATGATTGATGTTTCAATTCATGTAGAGTTTTACCTTCTCTAATTGCTGATGCTCTTGTTCCTCCCTCTTTTCGATGATTGATTTTTGAGCAAGTAGTCTCTTGTGCTCCTTTTCAACAGTCTCCCCTAGAGTCGGTACTACCTCACCAAGACTTGATTCTTTACAGTTCTTCTAACTTTGAGTTGTTTCGCAATATCTCAAGAACCGTTCTATAGGTCTCCAACAAAAACTCTAGCCACGGTGCAACCACCTGATGGTCAGAGGTATCTTTCTCCGGAGAATCAGCTTGGTTACGTTCCTGCTCGGCTTTCACAGTAGCAAGACGTAGCAAATACTTAGTTACTTCTTCGAAAGAAGTTACATTCACTTGCTGACAAGTGCTACGGTTTTGGATCAGCCCATCTTTAGCAAACCGGATCCTCCTCAAGTCAACACAAAGTTCCACATATCTAAACATAATGTTTTCGTATGATTTCTGCCACGATCTGAAGATCCTAGACGTGACGAGATCATGAAGCACCTTGAGAGCTTCTTGTATCTGCCCAACATTGATTAGTTCTGCAAAACAGACAACACAATGTTCACGTTCATAACTTCATGGTGAAACAAAGGAGTAAAGGACAAACAATAGCATAAGACGAGAGAGACGAAAAAAAGGCAACGATGTGCAATTTTTTTACCATCTGCACGCTTTAATACATTTTTCCGGATTTGAAAAAATCGCCATGGCTTTAACTAGCACAATCCCACTAAACTTGGAACAACGATGAGGTCCGAGGATAACAAAGATCAATCAAATGTGTTATGCCAAGGTAGACGAGGAAACGAGAGTTAATAACAGAGAGCAAAGGAAACGTAACACACCGGTGAATTTTCCTTTTGTAATATTATTATTAGCAAACACACATATTTCCTAAGTTTATTAAACTTGGAGTCCACGCAATTTAAAATTGGTTAAACTTTTTTAATAAGATTAAGACGACAAAATTCTATGGAGTTGGGTTCAAGTTTTAGATGGATAATTATTCATTTATTATAGAATCCTATTAGATATTATATATACATAAATAATCACAATCTTATTAGAGACGATTGTTGGGTTTTGCTACTTGTAAAGTGCTAAGATTTTCATACCATAATTAAAAGGTAAAATTCGATTGGTTTTTTATAAGATCCCTTAATCAAAGATCACACACAAACTATTAAACTGATCCAGGGAACCTTTTTACACAAATATTTTTGATGATTGCCGTATTTATATATTTGGATTCAGAGAGAATCAAGAGGCAGTGGGGGACAGCTTTCACTTCGTTGCAACAATCTTTTGATATCCATCTGACATCTACTTGCACTGCTAACCTCACCATATTGAAACATCCGTGGACTTTACGTAACGGCGACGTTGCTGGCGGAAGACATATTAAGGTCGCTTCTGATGGTTGTAAAATCAATGTTGAGATTAGGGTCAGCAAGAAAAAAATCACTTTGGTTGATGTTACTTTCATTTTTTGACAAGATCTTAAAGAGAAATTGGCTTTGAAGGTTTGGATTGTGTTGAGCTGAGTTTTTGTTTAGCAAAGTTTCTTATTTATATGCGGGAATAAAGTTTTACTATAACTAAGAAATTGAATAGCTTTGGAAAGTTGAATTAAAAAAGAAAAAATTAAACCCAATAGATAGGGTGGTCAAAATGGATCATCCAATCCATTTCAATCCATATCCATTAGGATTGAGTACTAAATGGATATAGATTAATCCAATCCGTTTAGCAAATAGATTGGGTTGATCCATTAAATCCATCAACCCACAAAATACATATATATATATATGTATATATATATCATACACTTTTATCCAAATTAAAATATATAGATAGATCTATATAGGATTTAGTGCAAAAAAATCCGTGAACTAATAATAATTTGCAAGCTTACCCATCAGAAAATTATGGTGCAATGGTGTCCATCGTTGTGTATAGATTTTATAAACTGTATATTGTTGTGTAAGACTTCTCAAACGACGTCGTTTCGAAATCTCAATTTTAAAAAAATTCTGCAAAAGTAGGCATCGAACCAATTACCTCAACATTTATAACCACACAGCTCAACTAATTGAACCAACGCATCCAGATTAACATTAATGTACACATATATATATATATATATCTTATATAATAAAGTAGGGTTCCTCTTCCTAACTATTCATGAGAGGCTGTCAGGTGTCCTCTTTTAATATTTTTTTAGTCCCTCTCAATTTACTATTTCTTTTATAATCCATCAACTTACAAAAATTACATCACAAGGCTGCCATGTGTATTCTTTTATTTATTTTTTAGTCCCTCTCAATTTACTATTTTTTTTAATAATCCATCAATGTACAAAAATTACATCACAAGGCTGCCATGTGTCCTCTTTTATTTATTTTTTAGTCCC
>OVAF01001202.1:0-24728 GCA_900406245.1 Odontarrhena argentea | reverse complement strand
TTATTATAAATTGGTGGACATTTTTCTAAAAAGAGTAAAGTGAGAGGGACTAAAAAAGTAAATAAACATTAAAATGGGACACGTGTCAGCTTGTCATGAATAGTTGGAAGAAGGAACCCTACTTTATTATATAAGATCTTTTGTCACTATACAAGCAATACATGAAAGACGATATTTTGCTTTACAAAAGAGAGCCCAAGGAAGAAGCTATATTGTATTGTGCCAATGTGTTTAAACAGAGTTCAATAATTTTCTTAGTAAGTTTTAAGGGACTGGAGATTTTATTTTTAAAAATTATGGAAAATTGTAAAAAATACAAAGTCCAGACTAAATCCCCAAACTTTAAAATTATGGATTTTTTTTAAACAAAATGATTGAAATTGTATGTAGGAAGGATTTGAACTCTTTCAAAGAAGAAAATTAAAAATGAATTTTGAACTTCAACAACCACTACCTGAGTTTTAATATATTTATTTTGTGGTGATAGAAATGGTAAACACTTTATGAAAACATGCCACGCCACCTGAACAAAGCTGGAAAAGTCGAGAGAGATCTTCTTTTCTTTTTGTAGGAGTTCGAGTCGAGAGAAAATTATTTTGAAAGTTTTTTTTTTTGCTAAAAAAATTATTTTGAAAGTTAAAACGTTTTCTATGAAAAATCAAAGAAAGAAATCACGCGTAATAAAAAATATTTTCAAATTTATTCAACCAATAATGTATGTGGCCACAATCTCTCCATGCAGTTTCTAATGCTGTAATACATGATTACATTCCATTTGCGAGCAATTTATTTCAAAAAAAAAAAAAAAACAGATTTAATGTTAGTGAATTTTGTGATCTGAGTCTCACATGAATAATAATTTTTAGATTTTCGGATTTTACTTTTAAGAGCATCCTCAGTGGTCATATAAATTAAGTGTCTCAAATTATATAATATTATTATTTTTATTATTAATTTATTTAGGGGTGTCTTAAAGGAGGTGAGGAGTGTCTACATAAAGACATAAACACACTCTCTTTCCTAATTTGAAGAAACCTTCTGCTATTTTATTTTATTTTTGATTTATTTTTAATCGAAGACACCCCCACCCATATATGCAATGGGGATGGTCTAAGTGTTAACCAGCGGTGCCCGGTCGATAAACTTTTTTTTTATAATTAGAAGATAATTTGAATTAATATTCGATTAATCCTTGAGTGGGAGTGTGACCGCCCAATAGCTCATTCACCAGAATTCTGAATCAAATGAATCTTTTTAGATAATTTCACGTTTGATAATAATTCATTCTTAAACTTACATAACGACTTTTTATCATATATGAATACAGTTAACTTACCACCATTTGATTAAAATACAGTTTGATTAATTAAAAAAAAAAAAAAAATCTTCGGTTTGGGATGTTTTTGGAAAAAAAAAAACCCATTAATCTAAATAATTAAAAAACCCATACATTTCAGTGATTTCACCACTTAACATCAGTAAGCTTTTTCGGGGAATGAGATATGCATGGTCTTAAAGTCACTGGAAACACATGTGGTTTACTAACAAGAACACTGTTCAAAATAATTTAGAGTGGCAATGGATCAATCATGCTCCATGCAATTGTTCGTTTTTATACATTTAAGACTTGTAAAGCCAGCCTTATTGAACTGCATGCGATGCACTTTTTTCTTTTTCAATAAGTTGATTTTTTAAAAAGAAAATGTCTCCCACTTACCTTACCTATCCCCAGCTTTTACAGGAAACAAGTGCACATCCAAAAAATACTCTTAACACACATGCATGGTTTATGCTAATACTCTTAATTGTGCTAGCTACATCGTCCTGAGAGTTTTAATATATACAAAAATGAAAACTAGCCTCAGCTCTTCCACCTCATCCACCGTACTTTCTCTATCTATGGTTCGAGACCTATTTATCGGAGAACTATTATTTATATTATTTTCACAACTCTTTTTCTTTTTAAATATCTTTTCATTAATTTGAATCAAAAATTACTGTACGTAATTATAAAAAAACATACAAATACAATCAATACATGATAATTTAAAACAATCAAAGTAATGGAATTATAAGAATAATTAGAAGATACTTCATGCGAGAAAAGATTTACACACTAACTTATAATAAAAATTTGTCATTTCTTTTATTCATCTCTTCGTCAACGTCTATCGTGATCATCGTGTTTGACTATCATCTTTGTGATTATAAGCCAATAAACTATTAGAAGATCATTGATTGCAATCCATAGGTTACATCGCAATCTAAACCACCATCTCCCACATCCAGAAAATGTGTATAACGTGATTGTGATCAATGCCATGATTTTTTTTCCGATCTGAATCAAAATAGATTTTATTACGGAATCCTCGCGCCAAAACATCATCTTTTCCAATTTCGAAGGTGATTCTTTCCAAAATAAAGCAGTCAGAATACGAACCCATAAACCACTTCAATGATTATATATGTCATTAACATCGTTCGTAATCGTTCACTACACCAGATTAATGAATCTGGTATGGCAGACAGTGTGTTTGATTCTCCTAAGATTTTCGCATTACTATCAAAATACATGATAATCATCACCAACAAGATGAAGAATATACAAATTAGAAAGTGATTTAAAATTGTCTTATCCAAGTGCAAGAGAAAAAATAAAATTGCTGATAATAATGTGAAAAGGTATTAAAACCCCCCATGAATTAATCCACTTCGAGAAAAGTAAAATAAAAGTTTGGAGACAAAATAGCAAAATCTCCATTCTCGTCGTCAGAAAGAGAAAGACACCATTTTTTCCTTTCCTATGAGTGTATTATTCTCACAACTCTATCCTCTTTTTTGCCAAATCAAGATGCAATTTTATCAGTATAAGGTCTTAATTAACAAACAAAACCAATTATAATTTCTACTTTGCTTGCCCGTATTTTTTTTTTTTTCCAATGCTCTGATGTTTATGGACCTCTATACGTGGCTTGAGGGTGACACCGGCCATGCTGAAGTGATCGAAACTCTGCATCATATTTCAGCATGAATGTATATTTGGAAAGAAACAAATGATTGCATCCATCACACGAGCTCATATTCAGCCCGTGCATGGCATATATAATCTAATCAGAAATAGAATTATCTCCATGTATTACTGTGTAACATTGGATCCTCTCAGTCAAGACATGCTTCAAGGGTGGTTTGGGAGCAGGTGTCTCTAATTCTACTTCCATTGATTTACGTAGTTTTTTCATTTTTAATAAACAATCACATTCCTACCAAAAGAGAAAAATTAACGACCAAAGTAAAACACATTAGAAACGAGTTCAAAATCAGTTTCCTCTCATGCCATACAGGGGAGGGACTTCACGTGCAATGCGCCCCTGTTGCTTAACTTATTCACAACTTTATATATCCTCTCTTCTTTTTGGTTCAATTATTCACAACTTTATCTTTTAGATGATTATTATAATTATAGTAAACAAGTTTGTATGGCCATATATACCCAGTGTTCCCTGAAAAAATTGAAATACAAGGGGACTGAAATCGGATAACTTTTTTTTCTCACATCAAATCAAATAACTCCATCTTTTAGTCAATAAATGCAGATGATACAGTGATACTCTAGTCATTGATAAATCATTGAAATCGGACTAGCTCAATCCAATGTTTATGTCAAACCTTAGACCATGTGATTAGGGTTCTCATAAGATAAAAATTCGTGTATATATATGTTTAATAAATTAAAGAAGTAACATTTGTACAGAGTTGCTGTTTTGTGTTTTCAGCAACTCTCATTCTTTCAACTAAATCTATTTGATTTTGATGTTCTTTATTGAATTACTTCATTTCTCTATTTTTATTACTTCATTTTCACTCAATTTTATCTATCTTATTAAGCCTTTTTTTATTTTTTTATTAAGTCGACACATGAAGAATGTAGATATAGACGCTAAAAATATGGGTCAGAATTGATAAATTATTTATGGACGTGAGGGTGTCAACGGTCAAGTCAACCAGCAAATAGATATCCCAACTCACCACTTGCATCCTGCCACGTTGCTAGTAGTCAACCAACGAAAACCAAAGTTATACTCATGAGCCATCTTAAACTAATCAAAGTACTCACTTAATAACCATTAAATATATACACATTATCGACGAAAATATACTTTAAACGTAAACCAATTACCCTACCAGTAATATTGACCAGGGTAATTATGTTGCATGGAAAGTGAAACTCTATATATCCGAGGTTCGTCTCATACCTGAAAAAAGAAAAAGAAAAAAAAAACCCAACAAATCTATAGAATTCTATTCAGTAATCACAACTATCCACGTCCCCCATAGTTAATTTTTCCAAGCTAGGATTAAAAAAAACCTCAAGTACGTACTCACTTTCTTCTATAAATATACACACACACAAACACATAGCTATACACACAAATAAACCATAAACATGACAAAGCTCATTCTTATCCTGGCCGCACAAATCCTCCTCCTCGCCGCCGTTGCCTCCTCCAATAACGGTGGAGACGACTTCGCAAGAAGCATGAACCCAAAACACCTAAGCGTCCACAAAACGGAGAAACTCACCCATCTACGATTCTACTGGCACGACTTCGCAAAAGGTCCAAACCCTAGTGATGTCCAAATCATTAAACCATTCTTAAACTCCTCTTCTTGGTTCGGATCGATCAACATGATGGACGATCCACTAACAGTGGACTTCTCGATGAATTCGACAGTGGTGGGACAAGCACAAGGGATCTATGCTGGAGAGGGCCAAGAAGAGTTTGATTTCTTGATGGTGATGAACTTTGCTTTCAAGACGGGAAAGTATAACGGTAGTACGATCACGATTCTTGGTCGGAACGTCGTGTCCATGAAGGTTAGGGAAATGCCGATCGTTGGCGGAAGTGGAGTGTTCAGGTTTGCTAGAGGTTATGTCGAGGCTCACACCAAGCTCTTTGATGCCTCGAATGGTGTAGCTGTTGTTGAGTATAATTGTTATGTCTTGCATTACTAAAATAATCATGCATGTTTTGTAATGTTTGTTTTCATTCCATTAAAAAGTAACATTTGCATTTGTTGTGAATGTTTCTTGTTTGGTATTGTTGTATGTGATGTGTATGGTGTGATCGTTGTGGGAGTGTTGCTTTTGTCAAGGACTTATTGTAATGGTTTCTATAATAGGTTTGTTTCAAATGCATTCTTATAGGTTTTGTGTTCAAGTAATTGCTTTGATTTGTTGATTAGTGAGTTAAAGTAGGATTATACAATGAAATTTAGCAATTTGCTAACAATTAAAAAATAATCATACAACATCATACAATAGGTCACTTTGATCATAAGTCAAGAGGTTAGAGTATCATATATAGTAGCATACCATTTCAAATCACTTCAAACTTACACGTTCTCTTCTCTTTGCTGATTTTCTCAACTTATCGGAAGTGTGCGCTTTGTCTGACGTTTAGTTTTCTCTTCTCACGTTTAGTTTTTAAGTTAGAAATTAAATAGGATTTTTAAGAAATAATTTGATTGAAAGTAACAAAGGTTCAATACACATACATTATACATAAAATACCTAAAGTCATAACATATAAACTTAGCCGCTAAAGTCATAACATATAAACTTAGGAAAGCATGTACATTAGCCGCAAAGACACAAAGACTCAAAGGAATACGGCAGACTAGCCCGCAGTCCGCCTGCCCGCCGCGGACCAGCCCGCATTCGCCCGCCGCCCGCCGCGGTCGAGCCCGCGTGACCCGCCAACATGCGGGCTTCGAAAAACCTGTCCATACCCGCCCCGCCAAGCCCTTAAACGGGCAAAGCCCGCAGGCATGTAGCCCGCTTGACACCCCTATTTCTATTTGATATATATACATATATGAATAAAAAATAAAGTAGCTGAATAACGTGAATCAAGCCATTTTGGGAAATGATTGTAGTATATTTGAGTTTGTAATAGAAACAAACACAGAATGATTAGCGCAATCACTACCTAATCAAGCTTTATATTTAATTGTATAAAGATTTGGTTGTCTAGAAATGAAATTTGACGCAAATGACAAATTTTATGCTCAAGTGGAGAAAATAATTATATATCTTTTGAATGATCTAAAATTCCGCACTTATTAGAAAGAAATGAGATAGATCTAAAAGCATCTACGTACATCAAAGTTTCTTTTGAGAGACTTCTTTAAAATTACTCATTATGTCCCATTCTATGTTTATAGGTTTTTTTCACATATAGTAAAAAAAAAAAAAAAAAAAATTATCTTTTCATATTAAAATATATTTTATAGTTAGTCTCAAAACAACTTAACCAATAAAATATCAATGCAGAATTAAAAAAAAAAAAAATGATTAGATATGTTTTTTTTTTTTTTTTGTTATTTTCAATGATTAATAATTAGGTGTGTTTTTTTTTGTTTTTGTTATTTTTAACCACGAGCTCATGGTTAAGTTAATCTCTTAGATATTATAGCCAGAGCTAAAGGTTAAAATAATCTCATAGATGGCTAAGATCCATCCGGCCGGTTAGGTTAACTTGGTCCTTACAAAGCAACTTGGAGACGTGTTTGTTTACTTTGATTAGCTCGGGGATTTGGACAACTCTTTATACAATTAGTTTTAGTTATGCATATTTTGTTGTTTGTTTTAAAATCATCAAAACGTAAACGTATAAGCCATAGTAGGCAAAATAGTTACATTTATTTCCTTGCAATAAATATATCGTAAGATATTCTATATAACACCTAAAATATAGCTTGCTACGAAAATATATAGAATGCCCATATCTTTAAATTTCTTCGCATCGTCTTTGTAATTTTACTTTCGCATTATATGATTCATATCATAAAATTGTATTGTATTTACTATCTAGTTTATATTTGTGTAAGATAATTAACATTAGAAACCATATAATAGACACATACTAACTCTGACCACCCAAAAGAGAAGAAGAAAAAAAGACACATATTAACTCAATAACATTACATGATAACATCCACTAAATCAACTAAACCTAGGTAAATTATGAAAAATTACACTAAATTAATTTGAGTCTACAATTTTAAAATATCTTAGACTTATTTCATTTCATGTATTTTGATTGATAGTTACTAAATTTAGGTCATAGGGATAAAAGGAAAAAAATATATATATAAAAAATTGATAGGGGTCACATTAAACTAATCAAAGTACTCACTTAAAAACCATTAATACCCATTGTTCACGAAAATTGATATTTAGACCATCTCTGACGCGGAATTCTTATCATTTAAGGGATACTTAAAAAAAAAAAAAAAATATATATATATATATATATATATATATATTATAGTCGAGCGAATTTAAAAAATTATAGTCGAGCGATTAACTTCATCCCCAAAATTTGTTCGTGTGTAATAATAACTAATAAGTTAAAAACAAAAATGCTTAACAAATAAAAAATTTCCCAGTTATATTTTATTTTCCATGCAAATAGTAAAGTAACTAGGACACATAAATTCCAACAAATCTCAATATAGTAATTTAATCAATCTGTAATCAAGTGGTATCCAGCTCATTGTAATTTTTTCATGCTATATGGTTAAAAAAACCTCAAATACTCAGTCACTTTTTTCTATATATATACACACACACACAAACACATAGCTATACACACAAATAAACCCAAAAACATGACAAAGCTCATTCTTATCCTGGCCGCACAAATCCTCCTCCTCGCCACCGTTGCTTCCTCCCAAGACGGTGGGGAAGCCTTCGCAAGAGCCATGAACCCGAAGCTCCTCAGCCTCCACAAAACTGAGAAACTCACCCATCTCCGAGTCTACTGGCACGACTTGGCAAAAGGTTCAAACCCTAGCGTTGTCACAATCCAACAACCAGTCTCAAACTCCTCTTCTTCGTTCGGATCCATCTCCATGATGGACGACCCACTAACAGTGGGCGTCTCGATGAATTCGACAGTAGTGGGACATGCACAAGGGATTTACGCTGGAGCGGGCCAAGGAGAGATTGATTACTTGATGGTGATGAACTTTGCTTTCAAGACGGGAGAATATAACGGGAGTACGATCGCGATTCTTGGAAGGAACGTCGTGTTGACCAAGGTTAGGGAAATGCCGATCGTTGGAGGAAGTGGAGTGTTCAGGTTTGCTAGAGGTTATGTCGAGGCTCGGACCAAGTACTTTGATTTCCAGGGCGGTGTAGCCATTGTTGAGTATAACTGTTATGTCTTTCATTACTGAAATAATCATGTTTGTTTTGATTCCATTAAAAAGTTACATTTGCATGTTGTGAATGTTTCTTGTTTGGTATTGTTGCATGTCCTTGATGTGTATGTTGTAGTTGTTGTGGGAGTGTTGCTTTTGTCAAGGTCTTATTGTAATGGTATTGATTTTGACATATTTTGAATAAAAAGTTAAAGTAGTTGAATAACGTGAAACACAGAAACAAGCTTTTTTTGGAAATTATTATGTAGTATATTTGAGTTTGTAATAGAAAGAAACACAGAAGGATTAGCGCAATCACTACCTAATCAAAGTTTACAGTTAATATAACTATATAAAGATTTGGTTCGGTAAAAATTGACATTTGACGAAAATGACAATTTTTATGCTCAAGTGGAGGAAATAATAATTATAGATTTTTGTATGACCTAAACTTCCGCAATTATTTAGAGAAAAATTGGATAGATTTATGTGTACATAGCCACATAACATCAACATTTCTTATGCGAGGTTAACTTTTTTCTTTTTTTTAATGCGAGGATAAAAACTCCATATGTTCCATTTTAATTGATGTTTTAGATTTTTTCACTTGTAATAATTTTTTTTTAGATGAAAATATATTTTATCATCAGATTTTTAAAAAAATAACCAATGAACCATGAGCTCATGGTTAAGTTAGTCTCTTAGATATATGTTAAACGAGAGCTCATGGTTAGGATAATCTCACATGTGGCTAATTCCATCCGGCTGGTTAATTAAGTTAACTTGAAGTATTGTCCGTATACTTTGATGAGCTCATGGATTTGAATGACTCGTTATAAATAGTTTTAGTCATGCATATTTTGTTGTTTGTTGAAAAATCATCAAAACGTAAATATATAAGCTATAGTAGGCAAAATTAATAATAACATTTATTTCCTTGCAATATATTTGTGATAATTACTAATCACGGTCGAGATCAGAATCTTTCAAAAGGGTCTAAATATAAGAAACAGAAAAAGTTAGAAATCGTAAGAAATTCTATATAACAACTAAAATAGCTTGCTGAAAAAAAAAAAAAAATGCCCATGTCTCTAAATTTATCCGCATTCGTTTTTGTAATTTTACTTTTTAAAAAAATGCGCATACCTTTTCGCAATTGCCTTATATAATAAAATTGTAATGTTTTGGAGTATCTAGAATCCTCACAACCGTTATAGGACGTCAAAGTATCAGATCGTGCGGAAACAATATTGTATTTACTATCTAGCTAGTTTATATTTGTCTGAAGACATTAACATCTGAAAACACATTATATTAGACACATACTAACTCTGACCAACCAGAAAAGAAAAAGAGAAAAGATGATGACATCCACTATCTTGAATTGAAAACAGATAAGTTTAATTGGAATCATCAACTTAGGTGCATCAATTGGTTTCGTGCTATGGAAACAATTCCCGACAAATCAATGTATAGTGATTTAAACGTCTCATCATAAGTGCTGTCCAAGGGGTATATTATCTAATAAGTTCAAGATCCTAGAGGAAAAAAAGAGAAAGAATGAATGTACAAATGAGTGTTAATCTTCTAACTGCCCAACGTATCACACTCTAACCACCACAATCTAGCAAAGTGTGGTGGGTCAGGCCCAAGAAATTTACACCCGAAGTGGCCCAAAGAGATCTTAGCTAATAGCTGCTTGATGTTGATGAATTTCGCTTTCAAGACCCGAAGACTACGATCGCGATTCTCGGTATAGAAAACCCGGTGTTCTCTAAGGTCAAGGAAATGCCTATTGTTGTAGTGTAATCTTCCGCTTCGTTAGACGTTACTTATGTCAAGGCTTGGACCAAGCTCTTTGATTTTGAGGCCGGTAAAGCCAACGTAGAGTATAGATGCTGCTATGTCTTGCACTACTGATGCAATAATGTTTGTAACGTTTTCTGTGATTTCATTCCTTTATAACATTGCATTTTAATTAGCTGTGCCCAAAGATTTAGAGATCATATGCAACATTCAACATGAAAAACTGCAATTGATATAAAACATAAATATTAACAATAAAAATCATCATCATTCTATCAAAAAAGAAAAATTACCATCATCCCAAATGAACGAAGAATTAAATACATATATAAAATAGACAAAAGAAATTTAATTTTTTAAAAATACTACCAATTACCAAGTGATACATTTGTTTGTGAAAACGTATATTTCCAATATATGGTTTATAATTAAACACAACAACATACTGATCATAAACATGTAACAACAACTATTTACTTTTATTTCTAAATTAGTTACTATTTAAAACTCATTAAGCCAAAGACATGCTGCATAAACTACATGATGGGTCTTAGATCTTTTTTAATTATTCGTCCTAGGCCAATGTCTTGAAATTCTGGTCATGGGTATATACCAATGTTGTGGTTTACTTTTGTTGAATGTTCTGTTGTATGCTTGGTGTGCTAATCGTGGGGGTATTTTAGTCATTTCACAAGTTTAGTATAACGTTTCTTTGTGAATGGGCTTTGACATAGTCCAATCGGGTCGAATTAAGCGGCCCAAGTTTGATTACATTATTTGTGTTTGTGTTAATAACATAAACATAACTAGCCCAATCACTAGCTAACGAAACCTTGAAGATATTCATTACAAATATCTAATTGGAGATCAGGTAAAATTTTAAATATTCCTGATTTTTTAATTCCAAATAGAGTTTTATGCAAAAAAGTAAACATATAACGTATGAAAAAAGAAAAACAATCAACATTTTTATTTATTAACAAAAACGTGAAATCTTGTTTCTATTTGCTAGTGGACCGTTTTTGTGACTCAAGGTTCATTCACATTATAAGTGCTGCTTTCATTTTTCTTCTCTAATTATTATATTATTATTATTACTTCAAAGTTGAAAACACACATAAAAGGAAATAAAAAATAAAAAAAATCTTCATCACATAGAAAGCTGACGTGGCATAAAAACCGTCTTGTCGCATTTCTTTCTCTCTCTCTTCATTTTGGGGATTTTTATTCATCCAAAACTTTTCTTTCTTTCTTCTTCTTCATCGCAAAACCGAACCCTAGAATCGCCCCAAAAATCAACATCGGCAAAAATATCTCGATCCTCTGATTTCACATCTCCAGAATCGATTTACGGAATCCGATATGAGCCTAACTGTCTTCGATTTTGGAGGACTATAATGATCGGACTCTTCGATTGCATGGGGTTTGAGCTATGCCGGAGCTTCGCCGTGGAATTCGCCGTGGCCGTGTTACTGATCCTGTAGCTTTGAATCAGCAGCCTCCCAAGGATAAGAAACAGAGGAAGAGTAGGAAACCGGTTACGCAAGTTGCGGAGAGGCCGAGGACGAGATTAGCAGCGAGGAAATTGAAGGAGGAGGATAACAAGGGGGTTGTTAAGGAGAATCCGGTGATTTTGATTTCGAAGGATACTATTGTCGAGAAGAAGAAGAAGAAGGGGAAAGAGGTTGTTGTTGTTGTTGGTGAAGAAGAAGATAAGAAGAAAGTTATGGCGATTGGGAATGATAGTGGTGGTTCTAATAAGGCTGCTGCTCAAGAAGAAGAAGGAAATACTGCTCCTTTCCCTGAGAGGGTATACTCTCTTCTCTCTGATCTTCCATTAGAGAATCATCGATGCATAGTTTTGTGTAATCTTTTGGTTTATGGCTGATGATTCTGTTTTAATCAGGTTCAAGTTGGAGGCTCACCATTGTATAAGGTTGAGAGGAAGTTAGGGAAGGGTGGTTTTGGACAAGTGTTTGTGGGACGTCGGATTAGTGGTGGTAATGACCGTAGTGCAGGAGCTAGCATTTTGGAGGTAATGTTACTCAGTCTGCCTTACTATTATAGTGGATTGTTACCGCCCAAGGATTATGTTTTTAGTGTGATTGTGTTAACACTGTCTCACTTTTCCAATTTATTTTTGTAGGTTGCTCTGAAGTTTGAGCATCGAAGCAGCAAGGGTTGCAACTATGGTCCTCCACATGAGTGGCAGGTGTACAAGTGGGTGTTCGATTCTCTCTTCTTCGTTACTATGTTTTTTTAAAAAATCATTTCCCTAGTCATGTAGGTGCTTTCTTGAACTGAAATGTGAAACTAACATTTACTTTGATGGTGAACAGCACCTTGGGGGGCAGCCATGGAGTCCCTAGAGTACATTTCAAAGGAAGGCAAGGAGACTATTATGTTATGGTACTGGTTCTCCCAGTTTACTTCTTTCCTTTTATTTTATCTCCAGTCAGTATCATTGAGGGTAGTTCTTTTTTGTATTTTTGTGCCTCAGGTTATGGACATGCTCGGGCCGAGTTTATGGGACATATGGAATACTTCTGGGCAAGCGTATGTAGCACTTCGCTTTAAAAAATGCAGTACTCACTCAAGTCTGACCTAACAATTTCCCTCCCTTCTCTTACCAGAATGTCCTCAGAAATGGTAGCTTGCATTGCGGTTGAATCACTGTCCATCCTTGAAAAGATGCATGCGAAAGGGTTTGTATTTGAACTTCTGTTTGTTTTTGTTGTTGTATTTAACTTAGTTGCCCAAGGTTCCTTCGTATATCTGTTTTGAGTCACAGCACCTCTAATTTCTTATGTTTTCTCTCTATCAGCTAGCCTAACATGTCATGATTTACCTCGGTTTCAGTTATGTGCATGGAGATGTTAAGCCAGAGAATTTCTTACTCGGCCAGCCTTCAACTTCTCAAGAGAAAAAGCTGTTTCTTGTTGATTTGGGACTAGGTTGGTTGATATCAATCTCTTTGTGATTCTTGGTAGGTCCTTATTCATATTTCTCACTTTTTTAACCAATTTTTCAGCGACAAAGTGGAGAGAAGGTGGTAGCGGACAACATGTAGAATATGATCAACGTCCCGATATGTTTAGGTAATGTTTCTTCAAATGTTACCTTACTTCGATATTTATATTCGCTCTTACTCTTTTCTTGAATCTTTCTCTACTTCATTTTTGTAGGGGGACAGTTAGATACGCAAGTGCACATGCTCACTTGGGGAGAACGGCTAGCAGGAGAGATGATCTTGAGTCATTGGCATATACACTGATCTTTCTTCACCGGGGTAGATTGCCATGGCAAGGATATCAGGTACACATCTGTCTTTTTTCGTTTTGTAGGATGATGTTGTTAGCATGCTTCTTTCTCTGCTAAACCTTTGTATTGCTCAATTTTCAGGGAGATAACAAGTCATTCCTAGTTTGCAAAAAGAAGATGGCAACATCGCCGGATATGCTTTGTTGTTTCTGTCCCCCTCCTTTTAAGCAATTTCTTGAGATCGTGGTAAATATGAAATTTGATGAGGAACCCAACTATGGTAAGTTAGTATCTCTGTTTCAAGACCTCTTGGGGGAAAATCCAGCAATTAGGCCTATAAACACAGAGGGTGCTCAAAAGGTGACGTTTTCATGCTGTACACCTTTACTTTTCTTTTGTATTTGTAGTCATATTGGAGTAGTTGTTTGACATCTTTTTTTTTTTTTTCCATTTTCTGTGCTAGATCATTTTTCAAGTTGGACAGAAGCGAGGTAGGTTGAGTATTGGGGAAGAAGAAGAAGATGCACCTAGGAAAAAGGTCCGTTTAGGGGTCCCCGCAACACAATGGATATCAATTTACAATGCCAGGCAACCAATGAAGCAGAGGTAAAAAAAATCATGGTTAAATTATACAATCTGTTAATTGTTAATGTACTTGATCTGTCTGGGACTGTTTTTGTGACTAAAGTTTATTTCTTGATTGTATAGACGTGATTATTGGCTTCAACGTGTCTGCAGTGAAAATATTTTTGGACTGACAATCTACTTGTGAAACCAGGTATCATTATAATGTGGCGGATGTAAGACTGGCGCAGCATATTGAGAGAGGTATTGCTGATGGCTTGTTGATAAGCTGTGTATCATCATGCTCAAATCTCTGGGCATTAATAATGGATGCTGGAACTGGCTTCACAAACCAAGTCTATGAACTCTCTCCTGTCTTCTTGCACAAGGTAAATTTGATGTTTGTTTGTTGATTACTCATGTCTGTATTTTGTCAAAGATGATCTTACATAAGAGTGAACTCTGAGCAGGAATGGATAATGGAACAGTGGGAGAAGAATTATTACATAAGTTCTATTGCTGGTGCGAATAATGGAGGCTCCTTAGTTGTCATGTCAAAAGGTACCTAAACTTTTCCTGCTCTCACAATAGCTTTTATATGCTTTCTTCACGAATAGTATTCGACTAGTCTCTGGATTTGTGGATGTTTGCGGATCACCATGAGTAGCTCTTTAGTATGAAACATTTTAATGGCTTGCTATATGTTTGGTTTTGAAGGTACGCAGTATACACAGCAGTCTTACAAAGTAAGCGACTCATTCCCATTCAAGTGGATAAACAAAAAGTGGAGAGAGGGCTTCCACGTGACCTCAATGGCAACAGCTGGAAGCCGATGGGGTGTTGTTATGTCCCGCAATTCTGGCTACAGCGAACAGGTTAGACTCCACTGAATTCAATAATTCTTCATATGATGACTTTTAGAAATCTCCTCCATTGCCTAATTGATCTCTCTGTACAGGTTGTGGAACTTGATTTTCTGTATCCGAGTGAAGGCATCCACAGGCGTTGGGATGGGGGATTCAGAATCACATCAACAGCAGCGACAACAGATCAAGCTGCTCTCATCCTGAGCATTCCACGACGTAGACTTGTCGATGAGACGCAAGAGACATTACGTACCTCTCAATTCCCCAGCACACATGTCAAGGTGAGTAGAGTTAGCTCTCGTAAAGATTTTTCTCCCTTCCCATGAACAACACCTGAGACATTGTGCATCTTTTTTACTTTCTGTCGTGCAGGAAAAATGGGGAAAGAATCTCTACCTCGCATCGTTAAGCTACGGCCGAACTGTATCTTAATACCCACTAGTAAAAATGTTGAAGGACGAGAGAAAGATGTTTCTAAGTCTCTGTTCCTATTCCATATCCAACCCCTTTGACCTCTCAGGCTCTGTTGTGCTTTTTCAATTGAATCAAAAAGTGGTGATTGTGTTGTTGTTTCTCCACTTCGAATGTGGAGTGAAGCATAGTCACCATTTTGGCTACAAATTTCTCTCTAAATTGGTATTTATTTTTATATCAAGAAAAGATATTTTTGCGAACAAGTATTCTATAACACCTCAGTTGTCCAATAGTGTGTCCTAATTATCCAATTCACTACAAATTTGACAGTGTTGCTTTAGTGTTCTCTCCACACACGGCCTGAAATCTTTAACTTCAGTTCCTTAGGGCTGTTGTTGTCCGTTGAGAAGAACAAAGCCATTTTGCGAGTGATGATTAAGCCGTCTTGACTATCTCGGACCGTCTTGTGATCGTCTCGAATGCTCCTAGGCACGCCTTGCCAAGTCAGTTTCCTGCCATTGCCACCGACCTCCAAGGTGTAGCTGAAACTCATTGCTTCTTCTTCATCTCCCATAAACTGTATGAAGGCTATGTACATTGGAGTTTTCCTCAGGTGAAATGCTTCGAAGTACAAGCAGAATTGTCGACCGAAACAATCTAGAAGCTGCACAATGTTTTGTATGAGGGAAAGATTAACAAGTTGCAGAAACAGAGCAAGGGAGAAAAGATCTTAATTCTGAAATGATCTTTGTCTTTTAACTTACAGTTAACATCCAAGTAGCATGATGAAGATGTTTGGGATTATGATGGACATATCGATGACTGAAACTATACCCATCATGCATTTCAACATTATGATCATTCCTTAGATGCAGAAGCAGCCATTGAATATCTCCTGTGGCTGCACACTTGCATCCAGAGTATGGACAATCGTATGGTGTCTTTTTAAGGTTCTCTGTGTTGAGCTCTTCCGTATTATCATTGGAATACTGTAGCAAGATCTCTGAAATTTATTGTGTGTTTATCGCTCTAGTATTAATATGATGTGATATAAGATATGATTGCATACATACCTGGTAGATTGCAGAGGACATCTGGTTTGGGAAATCGAGTAACTCGTGAGCTCGAGGTTCCATTTCGCCGGAATCACAAGGCAAGTGATGGAGCGAAAGAGGAGATAGGTGTATGTATGAATGTTGTACATACAATAAAATCACCACATATATACGTTTACGTTGTTTCAAGTTTCAGCTTTTCAATTATTGGAGGCAACGTGGAGTAAATTGTGAATATAAGAGGTGGTTCCGGAGATTGCGTAAGTGAAAGAGCTTGATTTAGGGTAGAAAATAATACAAACAAAACTATATAGTATATGACTTGAGACTGAAATAACACATTAGTCAAGGTTCTTGGTTACACGACACCCTGAGTTGTCATACCAAGTATCCAATTGGATCTTGCAAGTTGTAACTATCCATTTCAAAATGCCACATGGACAAATGAGTATTAACAAAAACTTAATCATTGTATTTTATTGAAACCTAATGGCTGCTGAATGATATTTCAATCACTCATGGTTAAGATAAAGACACATGACAGAAAGAACAATTCCAAAAATGAGAGACATTATATTTTGATTGCTCAGTTTCTGATAAACCCAAAACTGCAAGAATCTAAGCAGAGAGTTGAAGATAAACCAAATCTAAATACAAGACCTTTGGTGATCAAATAAAAGATTAAAGAACGATACAACCCGAGCTTGGCTTATGTCTCTATCCTCTTGGAAAATTGTTGTAGTGTCATAAAGGCATTGAAATACCTGCAAAACAAGGGCTCATGTCAATGTACTGAACTAAACAACAAAACCATATCCAAAACCAAACTTGGCAGTGCTGTAAAAGTAAAATCAGCTCAGATGCATATACACACGCGAAAAGGGTTCAAGTTCATCAGATTCACAATTGGCATGCTACGGTTACAAACTCGGTTTGCTACTACGTTTGTCAACTTCGAAAAGCTAATCAATGGTTTTAAAATTTGTGCATCATCAGAGATTCAGAGTTATCACCATACATATACAGTATCAAAGATAGAGTTGCAACACAGAGAAACAAAAATTAGAATCTCAACATCTCTTGAGTGTTGACACACAAAATTTAGAACTAAACCAACATGGAAATTCCAATGCTCTAATCTTAAGCCAGTAGAAAGATGAATATCAAAAAAGAAGAGAACAGAACCAAAAAAACTGACCTTGAGGAACTAATCCCCAACTCTTGGACTCAATGGACAAACTTGAAACCAACCTCGACGATGCTATAGCATTGTGTAAAGGTATCATCGAACTCAACTCCACTGGTAATCTGAACAAAAACAAAACCGTCCAGCAACTTAAACCCAAATTGAGAAAGACTTTGACTTCACAGTAAATCCAGATTCTTCACCATCAGTAACAGAGTTCCTCAGATATCATACTAAAATTCAATATCTCTGATTAAATTCCAAATTTTGAAATCGAACGAGTAGTTTAACGAAAACCCATTACAGTCTCTGTCTATTCCAATGATAGTAAAGTTATACAAAAGCACAAACCTTGAAGCTCGATTGATACGGCTAGTAGCTGAGGAAGGTGATGCAGATTTGATAGGAGATGGTAATGATGCTGAAACATTAGCATTCTTATTGCTCAGATTCTGAAATAAAGGCTTTAACCGACAAGAGAATCTCCCAAACATTTTCGAAGACGCCATTGCCACTGAAGAAGTCAAAAATCAGATGTGATCGGAAACATTTTTAGGGCTTAAGCTATTTCACGAGCCGGGTTACGGATCAAGTTTCCGGGTCCGGTTATTTCATAGAATAAGTCCGACCCGTAAAAAACGATTGATTGAGAAAAGTCAAAAATCGTAAATTATTCGATTCGAAACCTAAAATTCGATTCTGCTCTATGTGATTACAACTTACAAGCAATTCTGAGCCTTTCAAGTCTGAATTCGTGACCCTTGATGTAAAAACTCTTGATTCTGTTTTTCGATCAAAACACAAACTTCTTTTAAGTTCTGTCTTAATTTCGTAATTACTGATTTGATTTTTCATTGTATGTGTCCGAAATTGAAGTTTGGCTTGGATCAGAGGAATCAATTTTGGAAGTGAGATGGGAAGTAGAGGTAATGGAGTTGGAGTAAAGTGGAACGAGATGAGTTGTGAAGAGAAATCGAGTGTGGTTCAAGAAGAGATCAAAAGAGTTAGTAAATTGCCTTCAAACAGTGTTTACGCGGTTCATCGGATCAAGGTTCTCAACAAGATCAACGAGCTTTTGTCTGTTCAAGTAAGTAAAAGAACTTTTTGTTTATGATGAAACCAGTGTTGAACATGCTTTGAAAATGATGGGAGCTTTTGTTTGTGTGCTGTGTGTGACAGAGAACGTTGGCTCAAGAGAAGGAGTTAGAGTTGCTCTTCACACAACTCTCTTTGTAACCAAATGATTGTGATTTTGTTTTCCCTGACTCTCAAGGATCAGACCGGGCAACAAGCTATGGCCAGAGTGATCAAGGCTCAACCACAAGTTCAACATCATAGAGGGACAATTATAAATGTGGAGAGAGATGCTTGCTTTTTTTGTTAAGAATAATTGTTTCTCTATTTCACTGTTTGCTGTATACATGACGCAGTTTGAGAAATCTAAGAAAATGGCAAAGTAGAATCTATGATGGTTAGTGAAGAATCCCAACATCTCTCTTGAGAAGCTGGTTTCTTTGCAAAAATGAGTCTGAAAAATACTCAAAAAGAAGAAACCTTTTGAGGCAGGGAAAAATTGGACATTTCAATGCAGGTGGTTTTTAAGGGGGAGCACGTTGCCCTGCAACAACCCGCGTCTTGCTATTAGCTTTGCGTGCGTTAACTATGTAACTGATCAACGTACCACATGTGTCTAGGACTGAGTTGGCACCCATCAGCTTTAATCTGAGAGTATTGATCACATAAGCCACTTTGCTTTCACTGCTACTTTCACCCAATTCTTGAAGCTTGTGAGCTTGCTCCCGAGAAAGAATAGTGTAAAGCTGAAGACGGTTGGTTGGATTGCCTTCTACGCCGTCAAAACAAACTCTGACTAATCCAACTGATTTTGGATCACCTATTAATGGGTTGAAGACAAATGAGAACTTCCCAGTTGTAGTGTCGGGTCTTTTGAACAGATCTTCAAGAACATCGATGCTAACTCCACTGAGTCTTTGAACAGGTTTCCTTGGATTGCCGCGAAAAAGATTAGCAACCTGTAGAATACGTGATGCTTCTCTTAAACCGCTTAAGTAAGCTCCATGCATCGTGGCTGGATGTTGCCTTGTCGTGGCCTCACCAGCAAAGAATAGTCGGTTACTTATACTTTCAGCTAGAATGTCATAGTCCTTCCCAGAGGAACCAACCCTTACATGAGAATATGACCCATACGACAAAGGATCACTTCCCCATCTTGTGCAAATCGTCTGTATTGGGTCAGGCACAACAACACCTTTAGGACCATATATTCCTACAAATATGTTGAAAAAAAATTGTATAGTCTCAAAGCACGACTCAGCAAGAATTTGGTAGCAACAAAAGGTTAATGATGTTATTAAATATTACCTCTTAGTTTTTTTAAAACACGGTGAAGCAATGCAGATGGTTCTGTGCACTCAAATCTTTGAGCAGCTTCTCCAGCAACTAAGGCAACCAAGGCAGGGCCACCAGAGACTGTATGGTAGGCATAGAACAGAAAGAACTCTCCTCGGTTGATGCTACTCTCGTTGAGACATCCAAACGTATCTAACTCGTCACCCCAAAAGACAGATGGGAAAAGCATGGCGACCTTGTTTAGAAGGCCAAACCCCAACCTGTCAATGGCTGCTAGTTTTCTTCTAGGTAATTCCGGCTCAAACTTGACGGATCTTTTCTTCAAGACCCCAAGCGGCAAGGTGCAAAGAATCATGTCAGCTTGAAACATCTGGCTGCCAGAGATGACTTCAACTCCTCTGTCTCCATACCTGATTGTGTCAACTTTTTTCCCATAGATTATGGGTAATCCTTCAGCTAATGCATTTACCAGTCTCCAATTTCCACCGGCAAGGAAACAATGATCCCCACCCATTTCATATGGATCATCCTGATCCCAATAAGCAGCTGAAAGATTCGAAAGACACCCAGCATTAGCATATTCCAAGTTAGCAAGATGCCAGTCAAAAAGTTTTCTTTCCTCTGGATCTTTAGCTATACCGTACAGTACCCTGAGATTCTCCAAGACTTCACCCAAAGAGATCTTATTCGCTGCCCCATCCATCAGCTCCCTCACTTCGGTAACCTTATCTAACAGTTTGTTAAAACCAAACTCAACACTGGAATCCTTCGCCTTATCAACAATCGCTCCACCTGAGTTATACAAGGGACAGTTATCTCTAACCTTATGCAACGGAATAGAAAGTTGCCTAGCAAGAACACCAAGTGGGTTCGCATGTAGACCCGTAATCACACTACCACCGAGTTCAACAGCTGCAAATCTCTCCTTATCTCCCATCTTCTGAGTGTACACTCGTCCCCCAGGACGACTCCTAGCTTCTAAAACAACAACCTTAAACCCAAACGACAAAAGCTGTCTGGCAGCAGCCAAACCCGCAAGCCCAGCACCAACAACAATGACTGTTCCTTCATTCCCATCTTCAGGTATGTAAGGTGCAAAGAATGGCGAAACACCGAAATTTATATACCCATTATACAAGAGAAAATCATAAGCAGCTGAAATCAAATGCTCACAGTCACTACTCACAGCTTCTCTAATCTGATCTTTAAGCAACCAAGTCTCAACATTACTCCTCCACCTAGCTACTATATGATTCCTAACAACAATGTAATCGTTCTGCTCTTTCCCGCCTAATTCTCTCACAACTCCAGCTCGAATCTCCTCCTCGAGCAACTCGTCAATCGGGAAACCTACGGATAAAGCTATCAACGCCTCGGTCTCAGTCTCTTTCTCCAGTTCTTGCTTCGTTCTGAACTTCTTCTTGGAGCCTCCACCTAATTGCTTCTCAATCAAATCATCCATCGCATTCTCATCGTAGTTCTTCCTAGTTATCGTCTTCCTTAACGTCCTCCTCGGAGCCAGTCCATCCGTCGCCGGTGTATCCATTTCCCGATCAATTCTTCACCGAATCACCTTATTCTAATAATCGATTTACAGCCCTAGTTCAATCAACCAAACACAGAAGCAATCGAGTCTTATCTACCTCCGACGAGTTTATCGACGTAATCGTTTTCGCCAATTTGATCGGAGAAATCCGCCGGTAAATCTTGCGGAGACGGAAACAATGCTTTGCCTTTTCGCTTCTTCCGATTCGCCGTTACAAATTTCGTGGGCCTAATCAATATATACATCATGGGCCCATTGGGCTTATTAGCTAATTAATACCAAACAGTGGAAGAGAGGTTGAATTTTGGTTCATTGCACTTGTGGGATGATAAAATTGAGATAGTTACATGTCATTGTTGACAAAACCAAAGCGACCCATACACAAAAAAAAGTGATGTAAGCTAATGTTGAAGATAAACACACCATGTAAAATTAAATATTGTAGGGTCATTGTCTCTTCTCTTCGTCACATTAAAATGACATTTCGGATTCGTATTATATCTCACATGGCCTTTCCACATCTATACATTCACATGTCATTTACTTTTTTTGTGATCCAAATTCTCAGGATCACTCAAACATAAAGTCTAAAGATCTTTAAACCTTATCCATCTTACACTGATTTTTTGGTTATAACCTTGTCATGGTAATGTCTAATCCCAGTCTATGGAGATATAAAGACCTCGATCCAAAATTTCGCTATTATAATAATGTTTAAAAGTTTTAAATGGATTTGTAATTTTCGACTAATAATATGTTAATGCAATTTACTAATTACCAAAACCAATGTATTTACTATAGGACATAACATAAGGACTCTAATAATGTGTGTTTTTGAGAATTGCATGCATAGATCATATATGATGATTGGAAAAAATCTAAATTATATGTGCAGGTGTGTTCATGCAGGTACATGTAAAAAAGTGAACTTATTACCGTCCAGAGGTTAAAAGTATAAATGTAATGATGGGTTGAATAAGAAAAAAAATACCTTTTTCATGCTTATAGTTGTACAATAAGGACCTGCATGTGTAAATAAAAATGTTTGTGCAGCAAGTAGAAGCTTAAATGGCATATATGTAGTGGACCCCTATTTATCATTGTTGTTGCAGTAGTTTTCATGATGATCTATCATCTATACACATATTGACATGTTAACGTGTGTTTGTGTGTATACACCGTGACATGAAATAAAATAAAATAGCTAATGGCGACCAGAAAATTAAATTAATTAATTATGGACATTGTACGTGGTACTATATATCTTAGAAAATTAAATTAATTAATTATGGACATTGTACGTGGTACTATATATTAATAAGATTTAAAATTTATCAGTTGGGTTTTACTTGAAATGATAATAAATGTGTGTTGCCGTTGTTGAGAGATTTGAATGCAATTGTTTCCTCGAAATCGAAGAACCTATTAGCTAAATTAATACGCAACCTCGGAAAAAACACACAGTCTTAAAGACGGAAGAGACAAGACAATTTCTTTGTACAGTGTCATTATGAACACTCATAAATTTGAATCCATATTGCTATATGTGTAGGTTAATGACAAGAGTAAATCAACTTAGACAGTTGTATAAAATTAAATACTAACCAGTAATCTCCAATGTTGGTGTAAAACGTGGAGAAAAGGTGATTTCTAAATGGAGATTTATTAGTAAATATTTTTAATACTAGTAGATATTGGAAATAAATTTTGAGTTATGAAAAAAAAAAATTATGAATACATTTAATGGTTAAACTTCTCTAGGGTGTAATTTTAAGGTTTTTGAAGTGTGCAGAACAATGCATAGATTGTATTTATTTGACAATTTTTAGTTTAATTAGTATTAGTAAGTTTTTTCGAGGGATAATATATTGGATTGATGAATTTACTGCATAGTAATGTTTGCATGATCGGATAAAAAAGACTTTATCAAGTACTTTTAAAATTTGCAAGTTCGTAACCTAATAATATTACAATATTAATGCATACATCACCCAACCTAAGTATTTTGAATAATATAAATATATGTATGTAAATATATATTTTGTTAATGGTTCAGTGGCCAAACAAGTTACGTTAGGTCGCTGACAATTTAAGATAACATGCATACAAGCTAAACTGCTAAAGGATGAAATTTAGGGTCATTGTCTCTAAAACTATTGACGTTGGACTTTTAATCCGCATTTAAACTAATTTTAATTAGACCCTATTGTCGTAGGACCGATTAAATTAAGTATGCATCTGTTTAAACAACAAAAACGACCAAACATTATCGTTTCAAAACGTGAATGTAATTTCCTAATGAAATGCCTTGCACGACGCATGATATATTATATCAGAGAAAGATTACAGCATGAAGCTATAAATTATAATTTCGCTACGATTAAACACACACAAAAATTAGTATAATTATGTCATGGTTGTGTTTTGATAATTGTACTTAGTTTTATTTTCTAAAAATTTTAACAAAAAAATTTAAATTCTTATTTTGTATATGTTTTTTTTTTTGTGCCAAATTTTGTATATGTTTTATAATGTACTCCCTCCGTTTTAAAATAAGTGTCGTTCTGAGGATTTTTTCTCGTTTCACAAAAAGTGTCGTTTTAGATTTTCAATGCAGTTAATTATATTAACTTCCTATTTTATCCCCAAAGTTAATGAAGAATATGAACAGTCAATTGACATTTTGAGGGTATAATAGAAATTATAATATATTTTATTAATTCGCGTGAAAATAGTTGAAATGACACTTATTTTAAAACAGAGGGAGTAAAAACTATTTTTTTGTAATTGGCTATATTACGTATTGTATAACGAGTCGACAATAGAACTTGAAAAAAGAGCTTGACAAACTCTGTGTCCGTATTAGAATTCAAATATTTACATAAGAAATTTCGATATACACGAAAAAACTAGTATTCCCTCTGTTTTTTAAAGATTGATGTTTTAGTTTCTTTTTCTTGTTTCTAAAAGATTGATGTTCAACCTTTTAATTAATATATTTTTTGTTATAAAGTTAATTAATCACAAGTTCCTAAGCAAAAAGTTAAAGTGATATTGATTTTATTGGTAGAATTTTCTACAAATGTAATATTAACCAATAAAAATAAATGAAGGAAAGTAAACATTTACTGTTTCTTAATCTGTGTGAAAATCTCAAAACTTCAATCTTTAAAAAACAGATGGAGTATAAACAAAGAAGGGCATCTCCAACCCTACTCCAAATCTTGCTAAAAACTCCATTTTGAAGTAAAATTCACTCCAACCCTACTCCTAAACAACCTCCAAAATGGAGAAACTCCATTTTTTGGTCCAAATATAGAGCAAAAAATGGAGTTTCTCAATTTTGGAGTTGATCTTTTTTATTTACAAACACATCCTTTAAGCTGTAGATATTCTTAATTTTATACTTAAATACTTCAAAATATGTTTATATTTAACAAAAATTATAATCA
>OVAF01001201.1:3932-21467 GCA_900406245.1 Odontarrhena argentea | reverse complement strand
ATGTTGCAAATTTATGAAACTTAGACGCATCTATTCCTTGAATTTCAACTCTTACGGCAGTGTTCCTCTCGAGATTGTAGTATATTAGGTAGAAAGGATAGGGTGCATGGTGCGACGTCATCACAATTTCATTTCCTTGAGTCACTCCAACAAAAGATAGAAAGGATTCTCCGACTATATTCTTCCACAAAGCCGGCAATACACAGATACGCTTAGACCATTTCCGTTTTCCAAGATCTTCTAAAACCCACAACTCAAAACCATCCCTATCTTTATGTAGATAACTAGCCTCTTCACACAGAAGCAAGCCTAATTTACCACTATAGTTTACCAGAGTTGCAGCGTACACGACTCCAGTGAAAGTTTCTCTAAGTTCAATAAAACTAAACTTCTCAGACCTAACGTCAAAGCAAACTATTATATTAAACCTTGACGACATACAGATAGCTGGATAATACACAACACCGTCGATGCATATCTCATTGTCTTCGGGATAATGGGGTACATTACACTCGATCGTCCTCCATGACATATTTCCACTCCCTAACGTCAGAACTTGATGATTCTCATACGCAAATTCACTCATATAAATTGAATATGTCATGGACAATACCTTGAATTGTTTCTCAATCGGATCATACCCCGATTTGAAAAATCGGGTCACAGCATGCTCCTTATGATTTATCTTCACTACGGGTAAGTTTAAGGACTGTCCAGTGCTTGGGTTACATACCACTGGCATTTCTTCTTTCTTCCCATTTACGATCAACTCACGAGAGCAACAAACCAAACCACAGATAGGATCACACAATTTATACGGATAATTCAAAGGATAATGCGTAAGAAGAGTTGCAGTTAAAGGTGACGAGTTCGAATCCGGATTTTGGATCTGAGGTGCTGAGAAGAAGAACAAGTCGCCCTTGCTTTCGCAAGCGAACAATAGCTGAGGTCTAGCCGAAGATCTGGTTGAGAAGAGCTCTAAGAAATCTGGTTGGCTAAGTATTGAGGCCCATACCTTGGATACGCATCGACATTTCGCGATCGATTTCGCCGGTAATCTCAGGAGTATCTCGAAAATGAGATCAAATGGGATTGGCTCTGAGTTCTCTGAAGTCTTCTTTCGCGGCGTTTTGCGCCGTCGGGTGATAGTTAGAGGAGCCTCCGAGTACTCTCGCCGCCGTGTTTTCATGGCGGATTCAGTGCCGTTAAACCCTAGATTTCCTCGTAGAAGCCGAACGGAAATGATATGAAACCTTGTTCTTAGGCGAATTCAAGGGAAATGAGGTCAGATCTCGAGTAGAAATGAAACGTCTTAGGGGAGGGAGCCCATATAGCCCAATACTAAGGCCCGTGTTTTCAAATTTAATCACACGGCGATGTTGGTTCCGCTTTACCAATTTGATCTACTTCTATCTATATATTTTCGGTGTAATATTTAGTATTAATTTTCTAATTTAATCTTAAATTTGATTAAGAATATGAAAGTTCGTTAATTAATTTAAACAGTAATTTAGTATTTTTAATCTGTTTTTTTGAATTTGTGTGCATATGATCAAAATGAATATAAATTGTAGTAATATATTATATGAGAAATAAACGGATTTACAATGGTAAAAATACAAAAGAAAACACAAAAAAAGACCACACATGTTCTCATACAAGAAAAGAAAATAAACCCAAACAACATTTTTCCCTCCCCCAAACAACTCTCACTTCATTTAAAACAAATGAAGCATCATAGAGAACATGAATCCGAATCCTAAAACCAGCGTTTTCGCGGAGGAGGAGGAGTCAACGGGAGGAGTGTTTGTACCGGAAAGATCATCCGTAGTGGCGGTAGTATTAGAGGGGAAGCTCCCGACGGTTTTGGAGGTGGTGGCGCTAGAGCTAGTTGGTGAGCCTGGGAACAAGGGTAGAGAAGTTCCAAGCGCAGCTGCGGGAGAAAGTGCTGGAGCAAGTGGCGGAATGAGAGGTAGAGAGGAGGAAGGAAGTGGAGTAGAAGAAGATGGAGCGAGAAGAGGGACGGGGTTAAGAGGTAACAAAGGTTGTACAGGTAGAACAGAGGAGGAAGGTGCAGGAGCGTTTAGAGATGGGACTGTGTTTGGAAGCGTTGCGGTTGGTGCTGCGTTTGCGGTTGGGACAACGTTTACTTCCAGTTTCATCCCTCCTGTACAATGTCCTGGCGTTCCGCATATGAAGTACCTAAACAAAGATTGATCAAGAATGTTAAGCATATTATAAAATCATCATATGGTCTTTGGTTTGTATGTAAAGTAGGGAACCTTTTTCCAGGGGAAGTGAGTGGGACAATGGAGTTTCCATTAGCAAAGGTTATTAGCGGTTTAACCACTTGACAGCTATCGTATTCGGGTTTTGTGACTTCGGTAACGTCGTGGAAGGCAGATGGGTAGGAGAAAACTGTTTGGAGCAAAAACAGAGTTTTTGGTTCTTTAGTCTTTGTATGTTTGAAACAGAGGTAATATGGAGATGTGTGATTAGTTACTTACGAAGATTATCTCCAACAGAAAATGTTTGTGCTGCGGCCCAAGTCTGAAGATTAGTTCCCACGGTCCATCCGCTAGGACCACCAATGGTGTGATCTGTAGCTACTGCTAAACCGATGAGCGTAGTCGCGAGGATCGAGATTATGATCAACATGTATCTGGAGGCCATTTTCTGTGTGTGTGTGTGTTTTTTTTTTTCTGTTTGGCGGAAAAATCAACAAGATAGTTAAAAGACTGATTAAGAGAGGGATGATGTTTAGTGCTTCACCTCTGTTGTTAAATAGGTGTATATATAGTGGTTTAAGGAGGAAAAATGATTGAGAAGAATCTTTTTGTGGTGAGAGTTGGTAAGTGATGAACTCTTGTTTGTATCTGTTGAGAGTTAGTATTTATGTTGGATCAAGTAAAGAACTCTAATAATAGATCAAGTAAGCTTTTTGTTTTACCTAATCCATTACAAACCAGACCATGTTCTTGGTGCTACAGGTGGTGTCTATACAAAACCAGTTTAGTTGCACCTAAAGCAAGTTCCTGCTATACTTATATCGAGTTTACAAAACACAGGTACATATTGTATTAACCCAAGAGAAAATAGTCTAAGAAAGTTACACATCTTCCTCTATATTAGAGCCAGGGTAGTCGACCTCTCTCTCTCTCTCTGTGTAATGAAGTTGCAAGTTTTTTACTTTGTATATGTTCGTTGTTCAAAACTGGTTTCAAAAACTCAGCACAAAAACAAGTTTTTTTATACACCGAGGTTGTGACTATGACCGAGTAATATCTCCTGTTCGTTGCTGTTATCGGTTTCGAGTGAAAGAGGGTTAGCTTGTTGAGAAGTACGTTTGGGATTGTTGATTTTGTTCCATAGATTCTCTATACGGAAAAAAGCCCATTGGAACCGCCTGTAAATCTCCAAGGCAGTGATGATGAAGACTGTGATGTAGTTGTTCCGGAGATGAGCTGATAACTTGTACGTCCATGTCCACCTTAGCACCAGATTGCTTCCTATTACCCAAACATATACCTGCAGAATTCACACATTTAGCTGAGTTTTATGCAATGTGGCTGGACAACTGGATGAAAACTAGAGACTTTAATTCATTTTACCCAACGGCGTCCGTACAGAAGATGGGAGCAAAGATTTGGTTTGCTGAATTTGAAAATCCGAGTAAAAACACTGCAAGCAAGAAAGAGGTAAGAATCTAAATCTGACAAGCGAATCCAAAACTGGAGAAATCTCTTTCAAATGCAATGTACCTTAGATCCCAATCGCGTAAAATATCCCAAAAGAACGAGAAGAAAGTGTTAGCTAGACCAAAGAGGATCCACGCCGGCTGAATGGAGTACGTCCATGTATCATGATTGATAAAATACTTGAGGGCTGAAAGAAAGATGACAGGCACCGCCGTGAAATATTTCATAGCTGAAGATTCAAAAATCAAAACAAAAGACAGGGCAGAGATATTAGAAACCCGGTGAAAGCCAAACAAAACAAATATATGTCTCGGATTTGAGATTATTACCATTCCAGATATTTACAATGTCTTTGCTATCTTTGTACTGACGAATACACTGGAACAGCCGGAAAAGATAAGGTAGAACAAGAACCATGGGAATTGCAGCAGAATGACTCCCGCAAACTGAATCGGCTTCAAACCATGCAACAGTAGCTACCTATTATGAATCTATCAGAATGAAAGAAACTGATAATTCAGTGATAAGGAAGGGGGAACCTTACTGACCTGTCGATGGACCATACGACATACTGAACGTTCTATATCCGACAAGACCTGCACAGAAACTTTGTTGGTATGTGAAAATTGCATTCATTATAGATAAAGGGAAGATAAAAAATTGTATTTACCTTTGACATAGAAGTCAGGATGTCCGCCAGAAAGAAGTCAGAAAATGACACAGTCTGTTTATGATCACACCAAATGAAAGTCACATTAAGTTAGCAAACACTTTGAAACACTAACAGAAAGAAAAAAAATGAGATCATTTACCTGCACGGGGAAAAGGATGCGCCTGAAAGTCCATAGCAAGTAGTAACGAGAAGACATGTAGAAGATATCGAAGGGGATTATCAAAATTATCACAGCTGAGAAATACAAAACCACCTGGAAATATCCAAAAAGTTACTCTATGAAAAACTGAATCAAAAGCTTTATAAAACCAACTTTAAGAGAAGATGCATCTATTACACTGGTTGAGATGCAGCCAACGATACGTCTCCGTGTGAGTATAGATACAAATATGCAGTCATGCTAGTCAATATTATTGTTGTCATCCATCTAGCACACTGTGACACCAACATAATTAAACACGCGTGGAAAAAATATAAATGATTGAACCAAGGATTGTATACCTTCCATATCTCTTTGTGACTAAGATGATCTGGTCCTAGAAAAAATATTGCTGCATAATCGACTCCAGACCGAGAAAATACCCACAAGTTAACACCCCAGAGCCAAACCATCATCGTCTGAAAAATTACAGCATATATTAAAATTGACATGTAAAAAGAGTTGACTTGCTAATCAGAGAGGAGAAGTAACTTACAATGAGAAGTAAAGGGTTATAATATAAAAAAGTCTCATAGAAGAACAGTTCTCGTGTGTCTATTCCCATTTTCATTACAGATTCCCATCCAATCTGCAAGTTCGTTTAACATGATCAAAGATTGACAAGTGCCAAAACTCCAACAATAGCTCCAAATCAAAAGTTAAGATCATTGTTTGTAGTAATTAAAAACTCCAACCTTTCCACAAACATAAAGGCCACCAATATACAGCGCAACCTGGAGAATCAGAGATTGTAGACTCAAATCAGGTGATTGCATGACATAGATAGAGGACAAATATCTCGATGCTATGATAACGAGAATCTATTAATTCAAGCAAGAGAGCTTCTTCCATGCATCAATTCAGTATGAAATCCAGGAGCATTTAGGAAAGGAACAAACCTTGAGACTTTGAATAAACACAGGACTTTGCAATTTTGCAATTGCACTCCAAAGCATATTTCCGCTCTTCGAGTCATTTTCCCCTGTCGAATACCGCAAACCATCATCCAAAACCAAACGTTATCTTAGTCATCATCTAATACTCTCCTCTCTTCAAACCACTAAAGCAGATGTAGAATTTGCTTACCAAGATTAGTAATGATGATTCTACTTGCAGATTTGCGCAAGTGAGAATTATTCACAGGCACAGAAAAAACACCCCCAAACCCAAACATAGAGATACAACAACAGCAGAGATCCTTCAACATACATAAAAATGAAAATCTTAGCCTTATTATATCCACAACTCCATTTGTATGTCTCTGTCTCGTTTTGTTCTCAAAACCAAATGACACAGGCACAGCAACACCTAAACTCAGAAGAAATCCCACTAAACTACACGAAAGTGAACAACTTTCCAAAAGAAGAAGACAAATGATACCTTCCAAAAAAACCGGAAACTTTCACCGATTGACAAACAAGAAACCTTTCCAAAAGAAGAAACTTTACACCAATTGCTCTTACTATTCTCGGAAGAAGAACGCCTCACACACAGCTCAAAATGAACAATTGCATCGAGATCATGCCAAAAATCCCAAATTGCAATCGGTTCTACAGAAGAAAACGAAAATCAAGTAAACCCCCAATATTCATGAATCAAAGATTCAATATGAATCACAGAAAAAGTTGATGGCTTTAAAGCGGCTAAGAGACTTCAAGACCCAAAAATCAGAAGATGACCCATAATTTAAACCATTTTTTGTATTTTTGCGGAAAATTTAATAATACCAAAGAAAAAGGACTCTTCAATTTTCCATGAAAATGTAACATTGCATTAAGTTTGTATGAAGACAATTCAATAAAATATTACTTACGTTTTAAATATAAAGAAGACTTTGAAGACAAACCCAGAAAAGGCTCTTCAATCAATAAAAGTCTTCACCTCTCAAGAACTAAGAAATGGAGAGAGAGATTGGAGAAAACATGAAACGTTATGATGATAATTAACAAACAAAAAGATGTGTTTTTGTTAAATAAGTAAAGCAAACTTTTTTGGTCAACGATTTATGTAATGTTAAGAAATTATGTTTACGTAATTAAGACAGAAATGTAATTAAAAATCATATTTTAAGTTTTCTTCCTATATTAAGACTACATGGGCCCCGTTTGTTTCTCAGTTTGGAAGCTCAATCCAAACTTTAGTTTGGATGATGTTTGTTTAAGATCATTTTGGAATTCAATCCGGATTGAATAGTTGGATTGAATACTAACTCAATCCGGATTGAATTGCTCAGTTTGGATTGAATTAAATGTAGAGTTTGGATGAAACAATTTCATCCAAAACACAAAAATTTAAAATTATTCTTTTCTGAAATAAAATTTAAAACTATTGAAATATTTAATTACTAAAATAACACGTCAAAATTTTTTCTACTAAAAAAAATGTAAAAAATTAAAATATTTTTTTCCGCAAATATACGAAATCAAGTCTTTTTAGCAAAATTGAGTTTTTCTGCAGAAAACACAAAAAACACACAAAAATTTTGTTTTCCCGCCAGAACCGCAAAATTCCGTTTTCCCACCAAAACCGCAAAATTTCGTTTTCCCGCCCAAACCGTAAAATTTCGTTTTCCCGCCAAAACCGTAAAATTTCGTTTTCCCGCAAAAAATCGCAAAATTTCGTTTTTCAGCTAAAACAGTAAAATTCCGTTTTCCCGCCAAAACCGAAAAATTCCGTTTTCCCGCCAAAACCGAAAAATTCCGTTTTCCCGTCAAAACAGCAAAATTCCGATTTCCCGCCAAAATCGTAAAATTTCGTTTTTCCGCCAAAACCGCAAAATTCCGTTTTCCCGCCAAAACCGTAAAATTCCGTTTTCCCGCCAAAACCGCAAAATTCTGTTTTTCAGCCAAAACTGTCAAATTCTATTTTCCCACCAAAATTGCATAATTCCGTTTTTTTTTTGCAAAAACTTAAAATGCAATACCGAATTTCTTTCTAAAAACTTTAAAAAATAAATAATGTTTTGTTTTTAATAATTATTTTGTTGTGAGACAAAAAAAAAATTATTTTGTTGTAAAAATAAATTTAAAATATAAAATAGTTACTAATATAATTATATGGACCTTTTAGTTTTTAAAAAAAACTTAATTCAAATACTAAAATCAAACTCACAAACAAACAACGTTCTATCCAAATAGAGCATTTGGATTGAATGACAAGATTGAGAAACAAACATCATCCGGATTTTAATCCAAATGCTCCATCTAGCTTGTCCATCCGGATGGAGATTCCAAACGGAGAAACAAACGGGGCCATGTACATCAGGAACATTATCCTGAAAAATTGTTGATTTTGTCAAAAATTATATAGATGTGTGACTAAAGTCCCAACGGCTTGGTTTACTAAGCCATTTAATTTTTTTATATATAAATTTTGTTACCAAAAAAAATAAAAAAATAATATATATGATGTATTTTACATTAAAACATTGTTTAAAATGCACAAAATTTGTAATATATTGTTAGATTAATAAAATAATCACTAGGTAATATAAATCATACCTAATTATCATCCAAATACAATTTACACATTAGATCGATCTTTTCTATTATAATCAAACGCGACTATTAGTTCTTCTTTTCACGCGATATTAGTATTGATTCAAACCAATTATTGTTTACCTCAAATCAAAACATCAATGCTCTCTTCATCCTAGACAGTCTCAGTCTTTCCAATTTCAGGTAATATCGACAGCCCAAAGATGTTTCTTTTCTCTTAAAAAAGTTTCATCATCCTAGAATGAACACATTGGTTCACATTATCATATTTCTTAGGAGTTTTACATTCATTATAGAACTTTAATCAACTTCTGGGCTCAAATAGTAATTGATATTACAATGTGTTCATTTTACTTGATTTCTAACTACAATTTAGGATATATCATAGGTTTGAGTTTATATAACTACCGTATAATTCACATTAATTAATATTTCTCCTTTTTTTTTTTTGTAACTGTATTTTTCCTAATTTTCATAAACCAAAACTGAAATACAACATTATGGAATCACACCGGACCTTGGGTATTTAAATATTGTATGCATTTGTGTTTTTTTTTTTTTAATTTGCACTGTACTTTTTTCCATTAATTAAAACTCTTTTATACTTTTATTAGGTTAGTTTATCTCAAGTTTGGCCCTTGACAAAGGATACAAACCAACCAAGACTGTGTTGTAATATTTTAGTAGAAATTGAAATTAAAATATCAATAATTCATGGCCTTTTAGCAAGTAAATATTCCTGGAAAAATAGGTTGCCTAAAATTATAGGGAGTGGATTGAAGAAAATATCCTCCAAAAAAATTTGACTAACATGTCCAATATTGGCAAATTCACAAACTTGGATATATGTTTTTTTTTTTTTTTCTTGCATCACTTGTATATATGTTATTAGTCATTATTGCTTTTTTTTTTGTTTTGACTCCAATACAATTTGCTTAACAATTATGAAAACAAAAATGACAACTGACAAGACAAAAATTAGGCAAGTCAATACTTATTCTCTCGAGATTATAATATGTAACCGGTGTAATACGTTATTTTACCATATTTCATTAAATAATACAATTTCGCACAAATACAAAATGTATTTTCGTCAAACAGCACGAAACATTTTTTTTTTTTAATTTTTGATTTTTCTAACTAAATAATTATTAACCTAAATAATCCAAGTAATTAAGATTTATTTCAATAGAAATCCCCTAATTTCCACCTTTTTCGTTTGTATTTATTACACAATATTCTCATTCTCAACTAATTAAAAAAGTCCATAAATTAACAGAATCAATGAAATTTACTTATACAAAAGAAATATTGGAATGAGTTTTTACTTCAACCATAGGACAAAGACAAGTACCCAATAATATTTTTTTAATTTGCTCCTTTTCACTATTTATTACAAGATTTTCTCATTTAATTGAGTTACTAATATTTAGGCACTGTGAAGAAGAGAGACACCAAATTATAAAAAGCGTTATCTCAATCTCCGATCTCCGTCGCCAAAATGGAACCGACGACGGAAATGCAGTTAGCGGCGGAGTCTCAATCCGGAGAAGACTTCGTTCACATCGATAACCCTAAGCCTCCCGGAGAGTTTTCGTTGAGCGACAGCATAGTGAACGTGGAGAAGAAGGAGGTCGGAGACCAGAGCGGTGACTGCGATTCGGCGATTACCGGCGTAGAACCGATCGGTGATTCCGGCGAATATGATATCTGTGGTGGAGAGGTCTTTGGTGAGCGTGAGGTGGAGACGACGAAATTGGAGCTCCCTGAGGAATTTGCGAAAAGCGTTATGGTTTTAACGTGTGAGTCCACTGATGAAGGTGGATCTTGTGATGTATACTTGATTGGTACTGCTCATGTTTCACAGGTATTCCACAATCAGAAATTTGCAGGGCATTGTTTGGAATTGAAACTGTGACTGATTTTGTAATTTGTGAAAATGTGTAGAGGATTTGAATTCATCAATGGTTAGGTAGGATTACATTAGGAGTATTGTGTTTGTGTTTACTGTCAATTGAATTACAGAATTTTTCAGAAATGTTTGTAATTTAGTAAGAGATTTAACAGAAACCTTGTAGAATTGCTTAATCCATTTGTTTTGATGGGACTATAAGTATTGGATTGTTGTTTTGATATTTGTTGTATAGGAATCATGTCGAGAAGTGGAAGCTATTGTCAGCTATATGAAACCACAGGTTCTTCTCTTTTACAGTTTGATTGAGGAGTGGATTTTTTCGGCTTTCTCTGTCTGATTACCTGGATAATGATTGCAGGTTGTTTTCGTGGAGTTGTGTTCAGGTCGATTGTCTATTCTCAATCCTCAGACTGTGAAGGTTTGCTCTACGTAATTCTTACAACATGTCCAGTTCACTTTACTTCTTAGCATTTTATGGTCATCCTACAATGGGATTACCCTGGAGAAGATTGGGCATTATCCTTCCTTCTTCTGCTAGAGGATGGTCAAATTTTCGATTGAGAGTACTACTGTATGAGCTGCCGCTTGGAAAATTTTGTCTAGAGAATGTAGTTCGCTTGCTATAGATGCGATGATATATCACATGTACTTCTTTTCTTGCTCTTTTATCCATATTCTTATTCGGGAAAGGTGCGATGTTTTGGTTTCAGATTCCGACCATGTCTGAAATGATTGACATGTGGAAGAAGAACCACAACACTTTCGGAATAGCGTACGGATGGTTTCTTGCAAATGTATTCCTCAGTTTAGATCTTCTCACTCTCTGATGGTATCTTAAATTTCTGTAATCATAATTTGCATCCTTTTCTTATGTTAGATCGCCAGCCAGCTTGAAGTTTTTCCTGGTGCTGAGTTTCGTGTGGCATATGAAGAGGCAAACAAATATGGTGGGAAGGTGATTCTAGGTGATCGTCCAGTACAGGTGATTATAGAATATGTGTTTATACTTTTAGACGCTTCTTTAAGAAGTTTAAATGCATTCATGTCTAAGATCGTTGCTGCTATCTCAGTTATATATGTCAGTATTCCAGTGAGTAATCAGTTTTCCGATTTGTTGAAGCAGATCACGTTACAGAGAACATGGTCTAAAATGCCTCTATGGCACAAAGTAAAGCTTTTATACAGCATAGTGTTTCAAGCTGTCTTTCTGCCGAAACCTGAGGAACTTGAGAAGATGGTAAAAGTCTTTGCTTCTTTTTACATGTTTTCTCTTTAAAACTTATGTAATTCAGTCAGTATAAATACTAAGTGACGGTTAAATTGGCTGATTTTAGCTTAAAGACATGAACGATGCGGATATGCTGACATTGGCGATTCAAGAAATGAGCAAGGAATTTCCATCTCTCATGGAGACACTTGTGCATGAGCGTGATAAGTTAGTACTCTATTCATTTCTCTATATAGATTATTAGATTCATTTGGCCGCTTTCTCCTTCGTCTAGAAAAAAAAAAAGTTGCATTTTGTCACTACTTGTGTTATATGTCAGGTTCATGTCAGCTATGTTGTTGAGAGTTGCAAGTCAGCATAGCTCGGTGGTGGCAGTTGTCGGTAGAGGGCATCTTCAAGGGATCAAGAAGAATTGGAACCAACCAATCAACGTTAGTAACAATCTCTCCAAATTTTGTGATATAAATATTTGGATTAACTATGAACAGAGCTATCATTTTTCCCTGATGGTATTTGCAGATGAAGGAATTGTTAGAGATACCGGAGAACGAATCGGTTTTTACTGTAAAGAAGATTCTCAAATCTCTGGTGATTGTAGTTGCCGGAACAGCCATTATTTCCGGATTATTTCTTGCGAGAAAGGGTAAATAATATCATATGGCAGAGAGTTTCTCATTAGGACAATAAAAACTAAAGAGTAGGTGATTTCACAGATGGTTAGAACTGTTCATTATAATCTATGTTGTCTACAATAACTTTGTCTTTGGATTGAATAATCTCATGATAGTTATACAAATACATTTTTTTCTTCTTTCCATGGCCATGTCTGTTGTCTCAAATCAACTACAAAAATCAAAACCTGAAAGGGAAAAAAACCCCATCTCAGATTTCGTATTATTTCTCAGATGCTGAGTTAATTTCTAAAATACATATATGTTTCGTTATTCCACTAACTACCTAATCGAATATCATGCCAAATTTAACTTATTATCACGTATAGGACCCTAGTGTTATAACAGACACACACAATGACACAAACAAGACCCAACTAAACATCATAATATTATCATGAACTCCTTATAAGTCTTTCTTCACATGCATTTCAACAAACTTGCATTCTTCATTGTATATATATTTATATATCTTACGCATTGTGAAATCATAGTCCTGTTTTTTTTTTTACCTTACAAACATTTTAAGAAAACTACATTTTTTTGTCTGAAGATATGATAGTGACAATTGTTTCATACACACAAGAATTCACCATGGAAATCGGTGAGCAAGAATCTGTGTTGGACATCAAGAAACGTTTAGGACAGTTTCTTCAGATCCCAGCATCTTCTTTAACTCTCTTTGTCTCTTGTTGGGAACTTCTCGATGGTCTTGACATCGAAGATTACCCAATCATCTCTCACGGCACAAGAATCGATCTCACCGTAACTCCCATTTTCACCTCACCCTCTCTTTTAAACCCCGCCGTTAAAAAAATCCACATCACCGTAAAGTTCCCGTCGAAACAGTTCACTATCGAAGTAGACAGAACCGAAACGGTAATTAAATTCTAACATTGTAGCCTCGCGCCGTATATTACACAATTTCTTGATTAACAAGCTAACGTTTTTGTAGGTAAGTAGCTTGAAGGACAAGATTCACATTGTGGAGAATACACCGATAAAGCGAATGCAGTTATACTTCTCCGGGATCGAGCTAGCGGACGATTTTCGGAACCTAGATGAATATGGAATCGGAGAATTCTCTGAGATTGTGGTGTTTCTCAAGTCAATAAACCGTGCAAAAGATGTTGCTCTGGTGAGGAAACTCTGTTTCTTGGTGCAGACGTCATCGAGTTTATTCAACGGTGCGAGGATCCCTATGGAGATTAAGGACTCTTGCACCATCTCGGAGATGAGAGAAGAGTTACAAGCTAACAAGACTTTGCCAAGAGACGAGTATATATTCGTACACAAGCAGCGGATTATGCGAGAGAACTGTAGTCTTCGATGGCATGGTGTTGAAAATGGTGACACTCTTTTTGTGTTTAAAGGGTCTGTTAGTCGCGGAAGTTACTGAGATTTGCGGAATTTTAATTTTAATTACATGGGGTTTTTAATATATGTTTCAAACTTTATGCTATAATCAAAATTATGGTTTTATAATTAACTTAAATAACTCATTTTTGAGGTTTAAGTACGTAGAACTAGATAATATAAATTAAAATACCTATGAGAGAATTTTTCTGAAAATTTGAAGTTCAAAATAAATTTAGAACGATATTCTTTATGAAATGGAAAATGGATAATACAAAGGGTAAGACTGGTTTTTTTGAGTCCTTCAAAAAAAGTTGTCAAGATAACTTAGTTGCTATATTAAAAACTATCTAGTCTAATTTTCGTAAATGCTTAATCAAATCCATGATATAAATATTTTAAAATAATTAATTGTCATAATTAGATAGTATGACTAGCGGAGAGAATTGATCTATACCTTTAAGGTGGTATGAATAGTGTTTTAGGTTTTCAAAAAATTTGTTAACATAACTCGATTGTTATATTAAGAATAACTTAGTCCAATCTTCGTAAATGTTTGATTAAATAAATCTCTCAAAATAAGTTGTATAAATATTGAAAAATAATTTATGATCACAAATAGATAGTTTGACTAGCAGAGATAGTCTAATTTTCGTAAATGCATAATCAAATCGAATACTTCAAAATAAATGATATAAATATTAGAAAATAATTTATACTCATAATTAGATAGTATGACTAACAAAGAGAATAGATCAGATAAGTTGATATACTAAGGACAACTTAGTCTGATCTTCGTAAATGTTTTAATTAAATAAATCTCTGAAATAAGTTGTATAAATATTGAAAAATAATCTATCGTCATAATTAGATAGTTTAACTAGCTGAGAGAATAACGTACAATTTTGAGATGGTACGAGTTATTGAGGTCTTAAAAAAAAAAAACACTTCTTTGATATAATCTACGTTGCTCTATTCAAAATTCAAAAATCTTTATTTCGCAAATGTATCCTCTAAATTTTTTCTATAAACATTGTTAACTAATTTATAGTAGTAAATTAATAAGAACAGAGGGGATAATGGACCTTAGAAATTCAAGATGCTGTGATTGGTTTGTTCAATCTCCAAACAAGTAGCTAGTCAGAGTATAACTAATTAGCTGTAGTTTGTCTAATCAAATAAAATTTAAACTAACTAACAAGTACACTTTAATTCATGTTCAATATGATTATATGAATTAAGGGTCGACCACAAATAGAATTGGAACCAACTCACTAAGCTATAATTTTCAATAGATTATTGAGGAGGGACTGGATAGGAAGTAAAGATAATGTAAAGCAATATTGAAATCAAGCTTAGCAATTGAAAGAGAAATTATAAATACGAATAAAAAGTGGCTAACAAAAAAACATAAGATAATTTAAGATAAAAGCAATGAGACCTGAGTCATGATCATTAACAATTGATGAAAAAGAGATTTAGATCATTAACATTTGATAAACCCATTCTCAAGGCACTAATCATTTTATTAATTAGCTAATTTTGCTAAACATTTAATGATCATCTTCATTTGATTATTTCTCATTTTCATTTCATTTGTTTGCTTTCAAAAATGTGCTCTCCATTATCCTAACATGTGATTACCCACAATTAATGCACACAAAACCCACCCTAAGAGACAGAAACACATTTCAGGCAGTCCGCACTTCTAAAAGTGAAAGATTGTTGACTTGAAGAACAAGAAACCTTATAACAAGATAATCACAAAAGGTGAAAAAATATAAAACAGAATGGTTTAAAATAAAATATCAAATCTGGTCAATAAACTCTAGTTTTTTTCTTCTTTGATCTTATCTCCTTCTCCATCTTCAACATTGTTATTTTCTTCTTCATCTCCATTCTTCTCCTTCTCTTCTTCATGATCATCTGCTACTTCATTCTTCATGGATTTGTCATCTTCATTTTCGCCTTCTCTTTTCGCCTTTTCCTCTTCTATTCTACTCTTTGTTTCCGAAGATACCTCCTCATCTTCTTCTCCTCCTTCTTGAGATCTCTCTTCATTGGAAACCAAATCAAGATTCTTAATGAACAAATACATATGAGAATCTTCTCTCACTCCTAAATCTCTTAACATCAAATCATCTTCAGTCTCCATCACCATTCTTCTCTCCTCTTCACACTCTTCATCTTCCACCACAAGTATCAAGCGTTTCACCGGCAATTTCACCTCAGTAGCAATCTTCTCTTTTAATTCCCTCACCGTAGCATCATCACTCACCTCAGGATCTAGAAATGTCCCTGTTATTATCTCCACACTCACCTTCATTGCCAACAAATCTTGTGATCTTGATTGTTAACACAAAGATTCATATCTTCCTTTTGTTTTGGTGTCTCATTTTAAGATCTTTTTTTGTATGAAAACATGATGAACTAACCAAAAATCATGCATGCGATTTTCATTTTCGATTCAATATCAATTATATATTATTTTGTTTGATTTTATAGAAATTAATATCTTTTTTTTTCTTCTTATTAATTTAGTTGCGGATATCTTGCAACAAGATTTTTCTTAAAATAATTTTGACTAAGTAGGATTCTTTGGAAAACTGTCTCCTCAAGTTTAGGGAATTAATTAACAGAAATGAAATCAAGTTTAGGGAACTAATTAATGATCATATTCATAGATTTGAAGGGTTTTACTTCTAATCAAATCTAAGATTTTACAAAAAGAACCATAAAGTTCAATCGCTTTAATTTTTGTAACCAAAAAAATTAAAAAACAAATCATCATGCAATCTTGTGTAACAACTAAAAGGATGATTGTTTGACCATTTTACCTAGTCCAATACTCTTTTATTGGACTCTTCACATCATCTTACGACTTGGGCTCATTAATAATATCCCTTGTATATTTTTGGCTTCAATTCACGTTTGATATAAAACCCATTTTTCACATATGCAAGACCCCTTTATGAACAAAATTAGAAAAAAGTTAATATTTTTTGCTGTTTATTAAAGTGGCCAACTTATGAAGGAGAGTACATGCCTGGAAAATAAAGTGATTCTTTTAAAATGAAAATTACGATCCCTTGGTTTGGTGGTTCTGTCTCTTTATAAAGCTCTTGATGGAACTCTTCAAATTATCGGAAAATCTAATTTTAATTTTAACTCCAATTCGATTTTGGATATAGAGACATACGATCTCGGTTTTGTGTATGATTTTCTTATAAATCGTAATTTTTATATTACATTAGGATGCTGACCAAAAAAAAAAAAAAATATTACATTAGGATATAATCTTGGTTTTAAAGGTTTTTCTTTCAGTTAATTGGATTTATCATGATTTTTAAAAATAATTAAGTTATCAGTGAATACGATTTAAGAAAGCTAAGTATCCAATTAACGCTCTATTTAATTTCATATGACTAAAAGTAGAAACGTCGCAAAATAAAGTTCATGTAGCAATTTGATATGAAATGATAGTTTGCGTTCTAAAAAAAAAAGTATAGGACGTCTCAGTTTAAGTAACTATTGCACATAATAGTTTGAGCAATAAATCGTGATTCTCATGTGCTTAAAAAATAATTAATAAATTAGTAACTACATGCTAGCTATTGATCAAATAAACGATATGTTTTTTTTTTTTTTTTTGCTAAAAAAATAAACGACATGTTCAATTTCATTTGGTTATACAGAAAGATAAAATAAATTTTGCGTAAGAATTTTGATATGAAATAATAGCTTATGTTGTAAAAACGCAAAACAAAAAAAATATAAGACGTTTCAGTTTTATTTACTTTTGTACAGGTGGTTTTTCGTAGCTTTCACAACTTTCCAAGTTTTTTTTTTTTTTAGGAACATAAAGAAGCCGGTGCAATGTGTTCATGCATGTGTATTTCATGAATGCTAATAAAAAAGAAGGAAATTAGCCAAATTACAGACTGTCAGATTTTTCTAATAAATGGTGTAATAAGAAAAAGATTTTCACAAAAAACCAAATGGTAGGGCCACATGACTCTAATTGTGAAGTTACAGCTAATTAGTTTCGGTTACTCTTCGAGAGACATGCAAAAGCTAACTATTCCCTTTGGGTTTAGAGTCGTCTTTAGCCAAACTAACTGACAAAATCAAAGAGTTTTTAAAATTTCTAACCGAAAACTAGAAAGGGTATATAGTCAGCAGCTACCACCAATGCATGCATTTATATAACCAAGCACCAAGCTGAGATTTTTTTTCTTCTCTCCTAATTTGCTGAATTTAAATTTGTTTCCCTGAATAATAGTTTTTTTTTTTTTTTT
>OVAF01001200.1:0-24768 GCA_900406245.1 Odontarrhena argentea | reverse complement strand
AGTCATAGTTACACGTCATTTTTCTCAAAAGTTACTTCCCAAATAATGATATGATTCATTTTGTCCTTTTGTATCAAAAACTTACAAGATAAAAGATATTTTTGGTGGTCTTACAAAAAAAAAAAAAAGATATTTTTGGTGGTCAATCTTGATAATAGGGAGAAACACGTTAAGGAGTCGATTAAAAAAGAATTAATTGATCTTTACAACCCCTAAGTCCCTAACTTTGTAAGTAAAAAAGCTTACTCTCAAATCTCAATTAGGCCATGATATTTTATCCTAAATTGAGGGAAGCGAACCAAAACAAACCAAAAATTTCCAAATCGAAATTTAACCAATTTATTTGGAATAACTTATGGCTCCTCAATTTTCTAGAATTATAGAACTCAAATCGAACCGAGAACCAAAAAGGTATCCAAAATATACAAAACATAAGTTAACTCATATATATTTTGGTTTTAGGTTAGGTATCTTTGGATAGTTTGGATAGATTTTACAAAAACAAAAAAAAAAAATATTTGTTAGTTTTTCTGATTAGTTCAGATATTTTTGGATAGTTCCGGTAAAAATCACCAAATTGGGTGAATTGTTTTAATTTTTATAGATTTTGAAATTATTTTTCCAAGTATTTTGAACATTCTCAAGTACTAGATCAAAATTAAAATAATGGAACAAAATTAAACCGAATTCGAAGAGTTTTCCGGTTCCAAAACGGTTCTCGTAGAAAAAATCAAAAAAATTCAAATCAAAATCATATGGTTTCCATATGTATCATGTATGTTTGGAACCGAAAAAACAAAAAACCATACCAAAATCCGAAAATGGATAGTTTGTGAAAATGGGTATTGTAAATGAGGCTTCATAGATCTTTTTTATCTTGGAGGAATTAAATCTATAGATGCACCTGAATTGGAATCATTTGCTATTTGTATCATATTTTGTTAATAGCAAATGGTTTTAAAATATAGTTACAAAAAAACAAAAACAAGAAAGTCTATTAGAACTTATTTACGTGGTAACATTCTGAAATATTTGATACATAAGATTAGAAAGCTTACCCAAGTCCTCGAGATGCCTACCAATGTTGAATTGTTTCAGCTCTTCAATTTCCAACAATTTCACCTATGAACATCATCTAGAAACCAAAATTGAAAAAACAGTTGTCATGACATGTACTACTGATCCAAGGAGTCGGTAAAACATTTTTACCCTGTTCTTTGTTCGCCCTAGCCGCAAGAGTGTGATTCTAGATCCCTTCCGTGTTTGACTTCGGACCGATGACCGATGACTCTCATAGCATTGGTACCGGTCTGGTGGTCTTTTGGTGCTCTTAATTTCGGTTTCCCTTTGATTTGTGTCTCTTTGCTCTAGTGATTGGTGCTGGCTCTTGAGGTTAAGGTGCGGTTGGTGGTGTGAGTATATGACAAAGAAGTAGAGATCTCCGGTCCTAGAAGGACCTCGGAGCTGTTCCGACGGCATACGCCTCTTCGTCGGCGGTTTGATCTGGTTCTTTCTCGGCTTGCCCTCCTTTACCCACGTTCGGCCTCGGCTTCTTCACTCGCTATTTCTTTAGTACGCTCTAGGCTTGTATTATGGGTTTGTTGTTGATTTGCAGGTTTCCTTTAAAGGCTCTTTTGTGAAGGTAGAGACAAGGAGCGAGGAAACTCGTTGCGGAAGGATCGCCGAAGCAAACCTTGAGAGCGGATTAGAGACTTCAAGAACACAAACTTAACAAATGTTTGAATAGATAATTAATGAAGAGAAACTTTAAAAGCCTAGAAATTGAAACGGGGTTTTAAAAACCCAAATCCGAAAACCGATTAAGAGATTGAAATCCAAACCACTTGCATGCAAGCAAAGAAATCGAGATAAACAGATCGAAATGAGCTAGAGAAGAAGAGATGCATAGATCCACAAAGGAATCAAGATAACCTTACTCTAGATCAAAAACAATCCGAATAAAAAAAATAACCAATTTGGTTTGAAATCTCTTAAAAACCGAACAGATAAATAAAACGAAAAGAGAAAACAAACGAAAGGGATTCGGCGGCGGTGCTAAAGGAGCCACCGACCGCCGGATCCAGGCGGAGAAAACAACGACAGTTTCTATTCTAAGGGAAGAGAGAACGAGAGCTTAAAGAAAGAGAAGATCGATTCGTTTGAGGTTTTGAATCACTAGTCCCAATTTTCATCGACAAAATAACGTGAAAGTCATTATTTATGATGCATGTTTTCCCTTCAATTTGACATCAAAATTTATCTCGAGACTAATGTTGGGCAAGAAAGAATAATTTTTTATAGAAAGAATAGATAAAAATAAAATCACGAAATCCTTTTACAGGTTGTTGTCAAATACAGTCAAACCTCTATAAATTAATACTCGATAAATTAATAATCTCTCTAAAATAGTAAAAATCTCCGGTCCCGAGTCGGGCCAATGTAAAATTTGGCTAAATTCGATAAGATAATAAGATAATAACTTTTTAGAAAGTCCAATGTAAATATATGGTCTCAATTATATCATAAATTAATAATCATTTATATTATATTTATATAACTATGATCATGTACTAAAATATAATCATATTGTTGGTTTTTTTAAAACTTAAAGTTGATATCTCCTTAAACTTTGTCTTTAATTTTATTTATTATATAAAAAGATAATTTTGTTCTTCTTTTGATATGTATTCAAGACTCTTACAAAGTTGTGTATATGACAATTGATTATTTATGCATAATATTGTTTTAATTTCAACATTATTCATCATATTTTCTTGTAAACTTTGAACTACAATGTATTTATCATTTTCATTTAGATAATCCAATATGTTATTAAAACATATATATTGCGGATTTTAAGCTTAATAATCGTAACTTTGTATATATGCATTTATTTTTATAAATTTCTTAATATAACATCATTTAATCTTTGTTGGGGGAATTTATGGATTAAAACTAATTTTTCTCTATAAATTAATAAATATTAATTTATCGATAAATTAATATTTTTCTAAATTAATAAATTTTCAAAGTCTCAACATTATTAATTTATAAAGGTTTTACTGTATCTCATGCACAAACTGACTTATATGGACGTGGACCAAAATCCTTGAGCATAGGAAAGCAACATATGCATTTTCTTAGGTTAAGATTGGTAATGGGAAGCATACTTCATTTTGTCATTTTGAAATGATAAGTGGTGTTCTCTAGGAAGACATGTTTGAAACACATTGTAGGAGCAGACATCGAGTTGAGCTAGGTTCCAAAGATAGTCATCGGGATGAGTAAAACACAAGTTGACTTTTGCACTTGCACCATCTATTTGATTATACGAAATCAAGATTATCTAGTTTTCAAAAAATTATTTGGTGTCCGGATTGTTAACGTTCATAGATAGAATTGGTGGCATTACCGAAACGTAACACAATTAGATATATTGAGAATATAGCAAGACTTATGAGACGGGCCTATTCAAGAAATTTAAAAAGCCCAAGCTGAAAACAATAAACAGAGAAAACTACAAAAAAAACAAAATATCCTAGAACCACCAAGAATTACAAAACTTCGAAATTTGACCCCCAAACAATTTCAAATTCTTTACACAACTGGCGCGGAAAGTTTCCCAGCTTGTTCCAAGACCTCCAAAATCTCCGCACGACTCCTCACGATCCTATGGAACACCTCTCTGATCTGTTGCTGTAACGGCACGAGGTCATCCTCCATTCTCCGGCAAATCTCCGCCATCTCCGCCACTTGCACCGCCGCAGCTTCCGCCGCCTCTTTCTCCGCCGGATAATGAAATCCATCTGCGAATTCGATCAACGAATGACCTAATTTCTCCATCCTCGTCATCTCTTCCATTAATCCAGCTGATCCTTTCTTCTCTTTCTTCTTCCATTCGTCTCCGATCTTCTCGTGGATTCCGATCAAACTCTGAGCCCAGTTCAGATGTTTGGGAGGCACAGGTAGATGATTCGCTAATCCTGACCGTTCCTGACACGGAATCGCAGCCGTTAAAACCCACATCACGAAAACCATCACGGTGCTCATTATAAACATCGGCTGAGGCAACCCCGCCGCTTCGTTGCCACGTGGCGGAGTAAGATTCGCCGTCATGGCATGGATCTGTTTCGCCGCCGACCAATTTCTCCCAACCGCCCACGACGACGATTTCAGATGACCGATTGTCTCTCCTCCTTTACCCGCCCTCGTAGATCCGCCGCTACGACGACCAAACGACCAGGATCTCTCCGTTGTCTTCCCTCCCCCGCCGCTGCCGCCTCCTCCGCCGGGGACATTTTCTTTGTCTTCCATGCTCAACGCAACGACGAGATTCGCTAACGCGCGTTTGGCTCTCCTCACGTTACCGTCACCTAACGGACGTTGCTCTAACGCCGCTACAGCGATCTGAGCTAAACGTTGGTAATGTCTAACGGAATCGAGTCCGTTAACAACGGCGGTACAGATATCAAGCGCTTTAATGGACCGGTCCAACATTTCGGGAACCAACTTGTCAAAAGGGGCTTTACAAATTTGGGTCGGATCACGGCCCATTAAGAGAATGGCTTTGAATTCGGCTTCACAACAAAGGAACACATCCATGAGTTTACGTAGCCAAGTCACGGACATGATCTGGTCCGTCGCGGCTACGGGAGCTGCCGTGTTCGTTTCATCGGACGTTTGATGAGGAGGAGGAGGAGGAGCTAAAAGCTCGGTGAAACGATCAGCAATGTGTTTTTGAAAAAGCTCGAGATCTTCTTGTTCTTGTTCGTTGTTGACGTCAACGAATTGGTTGCGACGGATACTGATTCGACCGAGGAATGATCCTTGATTATCTTGTGCAGGTCTCATGATTCAATTTTTTGTAAGAGGAAGAAAGAAGAAGATTGGGAAGGTTTTGGAAATGGTGGATTTATATATGGAGACTAAAGAGATGTGTGGTGCGCATGTCTTGTCGGAGAGCTTGAGACCCGTTCTACGTGCGTAGTTATCTTCCTCTTTTTTTTTCTGTTTTCCTAAATTGACCCTCGTAATGGTTTCGTTATTACGTAACATGTGTTAAATTTAGAAAATTCTGTCTTAATTTTATAATTCAGTTGACTCTTTTCGTTTTTTTTTTTTTTTTTCCAGTAATGTAGTTGTTTCCAATAAGGGGAGATTCAAAATTCTATAATGACATGGAAAAGAATAAAAGAATATTATCGCCAAGTTTTTTTGGCATCTTTGTAATTTATTGAGATGAACATGCCACTCCTCTTAGTACATGGGTGCATGATTTGGCAAAAAAATTGAAATGGGCTTGGTGGACTTTCATAGTTAAGAACAAATCTAAAGTCGTATAAGCTGAAGAGAAATCGGGTCCAAAAGTAAATAAAAGTCCACCAAGCCCGATTCGAGTCCTAAACCAGAGCTAACAAAATTTAAAGGAGTTTTGGATGTTGTTGCATAGTAAATAAATAACTAAAAAAGAATTGGGGTAAGGTTATAAATAAAAAATGCCAAGCATCAATATAAACATAATTTTAATTAATGTAATCAGATAGGAAGGATAAAGTATGATTCTTGAACTCAAATCCAGGGCCGGAGGATTTTGCTGAAAAAAATTCGCAAATGATGATTTTTCAAAGATAGATTTTTTATGAACTTTATAATGTTCGTTACTTCGTTTGATAATATTTTTTTTTATATTGTTTATTTTGGAGAATTTATGTTTTATCAATTATTTTTGTATATTTTAAAAAATTAATTAAAATTATGTTTATTTATAATATAAATTGATCGGATCCCATTTTTTTTTCCTCGAGCCTCCATAATCTCAGATCCGGCCCTGCTCAAATCACATACTTAGATTAATTAACCTATTCTGAAAGAATTAATCTTTATTATAAATTATATGAATACGAAACTCCCGTTTAAATCAAGTTAACTAAACAAAGTTTGATAAGTCCACAAAACCCATTATCATTAATTCTCATTGGCTAAGGATGTTTTGTTCATCTAATGTTCTATCAGGGATTTAAGCACTCTCGTGTGTTAGATAACCATACAATAAAAAACTAGGTAGTTAATCAAGTTTCAACACTAAGATCAATCATATATAAAGAACCCTTGTTTTCAATTCCCTGTTACAAACCCCGACTAGCAATTCATGAATTCATTTATGAACCCTAAAACCTAACTACAAAACTACTCAAGTACAACAATAATCAAAATGCAATATAATATACAACCTCTTGTCTCGCTTATTATCTCTAATGGCGATGACAACGAGCTGAAAAACGTTCTACTTGACATTCGTTGTCTTCTGGAAACCTTTTCTTCTATCCTTGTATCTTTTATTTCCCGTTTAGAGAATGTCAGTGTTAGCTTCTCTCATCTCNAATAAAAATTTTGTTTTCCCAAAAAAAAAAAAAAAAAAAAATACAAGAGGGTTCATAAATCTTCTTATAAAACATTGTAGTGTAAGAGATTAACTTCCCCAAATGATATCAAGTAAATATTTCATTTCTCCAATTAAAGACATAATATTTCATTCATGAAAAGAGTTGTCAAACCAAAAGGAAGTTGTGCTCCCATCATGTACTTCTAATCGGATAAAAGAAGAAGCAAAGTCCTCAGGTTTGAGAAGCTTCTTTCATACCCGAAAACCAAACATCGAGTCTTTATCATCCCAAATAAACTCTTAAGCAATACATAATGCTTGGTCCCATCAACCCATAAAGAACCGTCTAAACTAATGAGTCGCCAAATAAGGTTACCGTGCTATATCATGTACAAAAGCATGAGTTGAAACCGTTTTCGAGGGGTTTATATCAGCCTACGCGACACTTATTGATACAGTCCTCCAGAATTCATTCTTACTAAATTTAGGGTTTAATTTTAGGCCACTACTAACATAGCGAATACTTTTGCCTTTTCCATCATCACGATCATACGTATAACAATAAAAACACACAATGTCGAGTCACATGTATTTCAACATCATCATCAATCTCTATATGGCCCCCCATTGATTTGTCTTTAAAATCCATAGCATCAAACATGATTATCTAGAACATCTATCTTGGACAAAGCGTAAGGTGATATTACATTCTTCACTAACACGTATGCTCTTGCTCTTCACCATCATATATATCTCTCTCGTCAAATATTCTCATCAATCACCTTGCTCTATAGCATGAAAAATTCAGAAAATTTCTCATATTTTTGAATACCAATTTACGTAGACGACTCTCAAAATGTATACGAAAATATCATAAACCATAATATAATTTATATATACATAATAGGTATTCACCAAATATCATTAATCAATCTCCTAATTAATACTCTTTAATACCCACCTCGTGATGTGAGAGACGGGTGTTACAATCAAATTCTTATACAGAAGATAAACTATAGTAAAAATGTTTGAGACTGTAGTGTAGTCATGTACGAATAGTAGTTATATACAAATATACAGACAACTATGTGAAAAATTGATTTATCAACGATGCTGTGACTAAGTGTAAGGTGGTACTTTGATGAACTGTGACTGCGACAATATTGATATGGTGTCAATATCTCTTTTCCTTAACAATTTCAGTTCATAGGATTATAACTAATTAAGCAAGCTATGCTAAATAGATATCTTAACTTATATATTTGGTCTTATGTAGATATATACATATATATCCGTACTAATGTATATCATTAATTTACAAAACACTACTCTACATTTTTGGTCTTAAGTAGATATATGGCTAGCAAATACAACTCCGTGAATGAGTATTACTCTTAGTAACATTTAATGTATTTATATCAACTAAAATTTCAGTGTATCTTAAAGAAAATTAAAAAACAATTATTCTGTTTTTCGGTTTGAAGGGATGTATAGAACTTATTTATTAAAAAATCGTTTTATATAATTCAAATTTTCTGACAAAAAAAAAAGTGTATGATTCCAATTTCAAAATTAAATTTATCCAAATTTAAAGCTCTTTATATGTATGTTATTGACAAAAACAAACTGCTCGTTTATAAGAAACCATAAGAACTCTGAAAAACCTTAAAACTAAAATAACCTACGTACTTAAAGAGACTATACATACATATATTTAACCCAATATTAATTTCCTACGCTACATCAACTTTAAAAACTAACTTCCACTTCTTTATATGGAGTGTGATCATAAAGGAGTAAAAACTTAATTATGTATGGTGGAGACATCTCAATCTATAATGATTATAATTAACTCGACCAACCATCCCTTGAAAGTCTTGTTCTTTACAATAATTAACACTTGCTTCATTAGCATCACTAATTAATCGCCAAAATTATTATTTTTATTTTGACAAAACATAACCCATGTCTACAAAAGAAAAAAAAAATCGATCAAACAAACATTTGTGGACCCAAAACAAAAAGGTCACTCTATTGCTCCTCCTTAAAGGTAAGCCCTTAATGATTTCAGTGATAGAAAACTAAACCTATGCTTAAGTATGATTACAACACTATAATTATTAAATTACGAAAATTATGTAAAGCTCATATCGTGGAGGTGCATTTAATGCTCTTGCTTCACAAAAATAGGGGTATCTAATTATTACATGAATATATACTTGCATGCATTATATAGTGTTTAAAATTTTGAATGATTGCAAACTTAAGGTTTTTTTTCTTCATAAAAGTTATATATATATATATATATATATTGATTTTCTTATATAAGAGTAGAACAAAAAATAGCTGAAAAAGATTGCGATAAATAGAAGCAAAATGGCCTTTCTCACATCGATGTTTGGTAATTGATTTGCTCCAATCTAACGGTCCCACTTCTCCCTCGATTTTTCATTAATGTACATATATATGTGAAGCCGCCAAAGATACATAGATGTAATGCTATACGTAGTTTACTAATTATACTATTGCAGTTGGCGTGTTGTATATACAGTACTATTGCAATTGTTGTGTTATATTAATGAAGAGTTTGATAGGATATGAACATTGTGAGTACGTTGTAGTGCAGAACCTACAAGATACACATAAATATATTAACTTAATCTTCACAAGGATTACACTTAATCGGTGTTAAATTCTTAGCCTGACCAATACTCAGCTTACTATGGGATCTTTTAGACCAGCCACACGTAATCATCTATTCTAATGATTCTCAATTTGTAATAGTTAAACTTTTTTTTTTCAACACTTAATTTTATTAAATTTGGTTTAAAGGATATTACAAGTATGTACGACAATCAAATAAGAAACTAATGGTCTTTTACTCTTTTTACATCAGTATTTAGGCAAACCACATTAGCGATTCAAACAAATTCATGTTTGGAACTAATGTAAGAATTAGGCATTCTCGTACCTACAATAGCAGGTAGATATCTAATACCTTTACGATCGATAACACAAGAACAACTCTCAAATTTTAAATAAGTCTTCTTCTTCAATTGCCTTTCTCAACTTTATCCCGAGTTAATTTCTACGAACCAACCATTGGAAAAACTTGAACTGCAAATCTCAAACTAGATAGATAACCAAACCTAACAACACTTCCCAGAAATACTAGAGATCAAAACCAATCATACTATTATCACACTGTTGTCTAATGAACAAAACCCACACCTATAAAATCTTATAGATCCGGACCCCATATCAGAGTAGATCGCAGACAATCTTCTTTTCTTCAGCCTTATTTCTTATCTCAAGAGATGTGAAACTAACCAGTTAAAATCACCACCCAAAAACAAAAACATCAGAAAAAATAAAATAAATTGGATGATCTTCTCACAATGTTGGTGACAAAGCATTGCACACCCCAAAAAAAACAAATTAAGCTTTTTCTTTCTCTCTCACGGCTGCCTTATGTTTAGGATTTTGATTGATTTCACCAAAATGATGTCACATGTCTACAATCTTTTTTTTCTTTTTCTTTTGTTATGTTATGTTTACAAACTCTTTTGTATGTTCTCTCACGGGTTAAGGACTTTCTTTTAACCTTTGAGACTCCTTTGTTATATAGAATTTGTGCCTCCAACTCTCATTTGCAATGGAAACTCCTTTTCTAATTAACTTCATTTTTTTTTCTCAACCAAACGTTAATTAAAAGTTACAAAATAAAGAAGGATTAGCTACTCAAAATTTTTTTCAAAAGAGAAATCAAAATACGGCATCCTTGGCGATCATGTCAAATTGTCTGCACGTAAGTTAAATCTGCTGCGTATGTGAGAAATGGATAAAGTCGAGAAACGTCATCATAAGGCCTAAAAAATAATCAGTTAATATCAAAAGTCGGCCACTTTTCAGGGGCTTGGATAATTTTTACGAGCTCAAAACAGTTTGTCTAGAAAATATAAAAAGGAATTGCCCTCTCTAGAATAGTTCTAATTAACTTCATTAAGAAATTGGTTATGAATGCTTAACTTTAATGAATTAATATTTTTATATTCTATTAAACTTATTAAATATATTTGATCATGATTTGTAATCTAGCAATTTATACTAGTGTCATCACTTTACAACCGTGTGGATTCGAAAGCAACTTAATCCATCATATTGTTGAGAAAAAGTATATCTTCAAGATTGTCATTTTTCTTTGTGCTTCAGCTCCAAGTAGTATATCAAAATCTTGCCCAATCATATATACATGAACCTTCTAAACCGAGACCTCATACAAATAGTAACATCATGAGTCCATGACTTATTTCCCGTGTCACATGCATACATATATAGCCGGCCAAGATTTGGCATTATTTTACCAAAAAAAAAAAAAATCAAAAGAAGAAAACAATGGAGAGATTTGACCTTACAGCCTAGCTATAAGCCTATAACCAATAATCACATCATCCTAATACATTTATACCAATAGATAATTTGACACCTTAAATATGGTCCTGAACGAAGTACATGCCTAATAAGTTTGTACTCGGCCTCTACGCCCACATGCAATAATTCTAATAGACACAAGAATTATTATACAAAGTTGTATAACGACTATTCATTTAACTTGAGCTCTTCCAATACACTAACAATGGCGAGTTCATGGACTTTTCATAGTAAACAATGTTACAAGCAAAGGTTCATTTAATCATATATATTATACAAATCGTGTTAGTAAATTGTTTATTCTTTTCAAAAAAATTGTTTATATGTATATGTATTGTAATTTATACGTAAACCTTCGTCTACAGTTACTTCTTTGGTTACGATCCTGTTTTTTTCTTAAATTTTCTTGTCACAGACGATCCTGTCAAAAGGTAATGTCTCATTATACGATGAGTTGATGATTTCATTCATCGATATATATTATTATACTATAAGGGATTTGAGCATGTCAAATGTATGATGATTAACAACTAACAAAACTAATAATATAGGTGCCTTTAGCTAACAATAACGTCATAACACTTTTTATATACATTGTAATATAATCTATAGAAACAATCCGACATTATTTAACAAATTATTACTGTGTTAGAACGAACAAATCCCCAAATGCCGTCAAAAAGGAACAAACCTGATGTGACATGTATATATATATAAGAATACAATATAGTATTGCATAACTATCTTTACAAGTTATCAAAACAAAAATAAATCCCAAGACGAAAATTTCCAAACGAAGCTATTTCATTTTCGGCAATGTCTCCTAACTAACCCGAAGCCTTGTAAGTGTAACTTTTAATGATTGTTTATTCCATATACTTTGAATAAACTTCGCGGTATAGGACTTATATCAGTTTTAAAACGTTTTCATTGTACAGTCATTTAAAGAGTAGTCAGTCAATTTATATCATGTTGAGTATTATATTTATTAACTTCTAGTACACTTCTTTTTGTGCACTAACTTCTAGACTCTTTCTAAAACGAGACTCATATTTCTCTCCCAAACACAATAATCACAATTTTCTTGATTGTTAATTTAATTATGAATTTCATTTTATCCATTGATTTAGAGTATACATATTTGCGTGTATATATTTGTTAGATTTCACAACTTATAAACTCAAAATCCATTGATAACGAATTTATTAAATTCCTCTCCTTATGTAATGAACTTAACAAATCATTTTAGATGTAAGATTTCTATACGCTCACGACAAATGGTCGCTCAAACCAAATAAATTCAGTTGTAAAATCAATTTCACTTAAGGTAATTAAGAGCATGCCCAATGGTGATATTTAAGAGGGTTCAGAGAATTTAAAAAAAAAAAAACGTTTTAGAATTTTGGGATGATACGGTATCAGTGGGTAGAGACTAAGCCGAGTCTCTTGACATACACTTGTCGTGTTTCAAATGGTGATTACATTTTTTGAACATTTGTCGTGTTTTAAAGAGTCTCGTTTTACATTTTTAATGTATATTTAATACATTAATTTTTTTTTATTTAACCCCAAGTTTAATAAAGAATATGCAGAGTCAACTAATATTTTTGGAGTATAATAAAAATTGTAATATACTTTCACTTATGTTTCTGTGTTTTCTCCCTTCCTCGAAAAAGTGATTTTATGTAAAAAACAGTGTATCTCGAAGGTCAATCAATGTCTTTAATATTAAATAATGTGTAATGAGCTTTTGTTAGTCTCACTAATGGAGATGCTCTAAATACAATTTTTGTGTTGGATCGATTTTTTTTTTTATATGGATGACTGAATTCATTTTAGGACAGATCGAATTTGGTTTGGAATTGGGTAAAGTAAGAGTAGATTTTTTTCATTATTATTTAAAAAAAAAGAATTTCTTAAATCATCCAGTTGAAACATGAAATTGATGAATTGGTTACAGGGATTTAGTGTGCAATTTGATTTAGAACATTTGATATGCTGCCAAAAAAAAANTATGCGCCAAAAAAAAAAAAAAAAAACTTGAAAAATCAGGGAAACAAATCAAGGTTCCAAGCAAACCTTCATTATATATGTAGTCATTGAAACAATAATTTGGTTCAAAGAAAACAAGAAAATTTGGTAGTTTTCACAAAAAAAAAGAAAAGAAAAAAAAAGAAGCAATTTGGTTTAGCGGGAGACAGAAGGGTACGTGAAGAGAGAAAAAAAACATAAAAAAGTGATAAGGGCTTAACGTAATAATACTACAACAAAAACTCTCTACGTACAACTAGTAATCACACATGAATATAGAAAGTCGATGAGACGTCGTTTTAAGGTTAGATCGATGAAGAAATATCCCAGGCCCCACCCGTGGGACCTCACCCGACCCAACCCGACCCGACCCGACCCAACCTTTGTCTCCTCTCTTTTAAAGTTTCCCATACCCTTCTTCCTCTCCTCCTCTCTTCCATAGTTACATACAAATCCTCAAAAGCATAACCCAAGAAATTAAAAAAAGGGTGATCTAAATTATTAAAGAAAATAATTATTGTGATTTATAATTATTGTTAAGTTAATTTGAGGGCCGGGAGCTAGTAATCATGGGTCATCACTCATGTTGCAACCAACAAAAGGTGAAGAGAGGTCTTTGGTCACCTGAAGAAGATGAGAAACTTATTAGATATATCACAACTCATGGCTATGGATGTTGGAGTGAAGTCCCTGAAAAAGCAGGTACTAATTAGCTTTGACTCCATGCTTTTTTTAGTCTCTAGCTACTCATTTCCAATGGTCTTTAGCTTATTAACTTATTGATTATTGAATCTAGTATTTACAATGCATGTGTTTGATCTAATTTAGGGCTTCAAAGATGTGGAAAAAGTTGTAGATTGCGATGGATAAATTATCTTCGACCTGATATTAGAAGAGGAAGGTTCTCTCCTGAAGAAGAGAAATTGATCATAAGCCTTCATGGAGTTGTAGGAAACAGGTTTCCATTTCTTTACTATAACTTTAACCTAAAGTTTATATTTCATTCTATACAATATTTGTATTATTATGAGCATTTTTCATTTATTTATTTTAATTTTGATACTATTTTTGGTAATAGGTTTGTTGGGGTTTGGGGGTTACATACTAGCTAGAACCATACTGAATACTACTTTATAGTTATATATAATTTATTTTGTCATATGTATATATAAAGATATTAAATATTATATATGTTTAGTTTGGCCACGGTTCTAAGCAACGACTAGCCTACGGTCGATGACTAAAGAATCTTTAACGTGTAGTTTCATTTATCTCCTTGTACTTTTGTCTACTTGTGCGAGCTACAAATTAAAGTAGTGTTCTTCAAGTTACTTAATGGAACATTCTCAATATGTGATACATACATATACATACATATACTACACATTTGTGCTTAATTCTCTATACTTGCTTGTATTTTATGTTTTTCAGGTGGGCTCACATTGCGAGTCATTTACCGGGAAGAACAGATAACGAGATAAAAAACTATTGGAATTCTTGGATCAAGAAAAAGATACGAAAACCGCAACATCATTACAATCGCCACCAACCATCGATAAATACCGTGACATTGAACGCGGATGCTACATGTACGGCCTCTGGTATGACCTCTACCACTGCAACATCAACTGTCGAGAACCTACATTTTGATTGTTTCACGGATTCTCCTAGCCATTTGAATTTCACCAACGATCAAGAAACTAACATAAAGATTCAGGAAAACATGTTCTCACATAAACATCCTCTCTTCACGGTGAACACAACACTTCCTGTTTTAGAAGGGATGTACTCTCATAACATTATCACAAACAATAACAACAAGAACACTGATCATGAAACGCAAAGAGGAGGAAGAGGAAACCTTTGCGAACAAACATTTCTAACAGCTAACACGGAAGAATGGGATATGAATCTTCCTCATCAGCAAGAGTCGTTTCAAGTTCCTGCGATGGGGTCACATATGCTCAACAACTCTACCAATTCAAATGTCGAGACGCTTATAAGTTATAATCTACCCGCGCTAATAGAGGGAAATGTGGATAACATCGTCCCAAGTGAAAATAGCGATGTACAAGATGGAGATATGGGTTCTACATTTGAATGCTTAAAGAGGCAAGAACTAAGCTATGATCCATGGATAGATTCACAACAATGCTCCAACTTTTTCTTCTGGGACAACCTTAACATAAACGTGGAAGGTACATCTCTTGTTGGAAACCAAGATCCATCTATAACCTTGGGATCATCTGCCTTATCTTCTTCTTTTCCTTCTTCGTTTTAAAATAATATTGAAACCGCTGCAGCAAAGAGACTCCTACTAATTTGTTTATAAGTTTGTTTCTTTAGTTTCTACTCTTTCTTAGAGTTTGTTTTCGGATTTTTTTTTTTCTTTTACTTTAATATGATCTTGTGATGAGTGAAATTGTTGATGAGGAGATGGTGTGAATGTATGTATGTATTATTTGTTAACTCATGGTTTTGTCCCTAATTTGATGCATGTAATAAAGGATAAAAAAGCACGTACTACTATAGTCTACTACATCCATGCATGTTGCAAATCAATACGGTGATGTATTCAACACATTTACTATGTTTGTTGATAGCGTTTTCGATTTGCTAATTGAAGGTGAAAAGTCTTACACCATTATGGTTTAGTCCAATGGTTAAATAAAATCAATTTGAGATAACCGGATCAGTCATAACCTGTGGCTCAGGTTGTACCGGTTTGTACGAGGAAGAGAAAGAGTTTATTACGGGAAAGAAGAAGCCCCTAGAGAGAGAGAGAGGAGACATCTGAGAGACTAATTTAATAAATCTTGGGTTGAGAATCTGATTCTTGTGGATGGTTGTTGGTGCCGGTTAGCCCATAAGAGTGACCATTCTAGTGAAATCAGGGTAAAAAAATTTGTATGCTCCCCCTCTTCTTTTCGCAGTCTCTCTTGCGCAATCTACGATTAATTCTCATAGATTGATTCATGCTAACAATCAAGTGAATTTAAGTGTTGNGGGGGGGGGGGTGGGGGGGTTGAATAGTGAGCTTAGGAGTGTGATGTAATCGTGAAGTTTGATTTGGCCATCCAAAGTTACGAGGAATCACCTAGCTATCTGTAGATACCTTATAAGAAATTAAATTGATTGTTTCAATTTTTCTACTACGATGAACACATGATATAGTTGACAATCGTTTTAATATTTGTATGTTGAAACTTGAAAAAAAGTTAGTAAAGATTTTAGATTCAATTTTATATTAAATTTATTATTAATTTATACATAAGACACCCATCAAAGGATCATTATTGAGGATGGTCTAAGAAACCGTTTCCCTTTCTAATCCGCCTCTATTTCTATTTATTGGGTGTGATTGGTAACCTCAAACGAGGTTCGTTCGGAAACAAACTTCGTTTGGGTTACCAATCGTCACTTCATTTGAAACTTCGTTTGGAATTTCGTTTGTAACTTCGTTTGAAAACTTCGTTTGCAAACGGAGAAAAACTTCGTTTGTAACGTCGTTTCCAAACGAAGGTTTTTTAGGTCGTTTGGCAAACGAACTTCGTTTGGACTTAGCGGTTGAGAAATAAAAACATATATAAAAGTTTAATTATAAATAAAACTATAAATAGGTACAATTTATTTACATATTTAACTAAATTCAACATAAATTTATTTTTTAACACTATTTGTATCAACTGTATTAAGATGAATAGTATTTTTGTCATTAAAAACAAAAATACAGTTGTTTTTATTCTCATATTAACAGTAAAAAAAATGGTGATATCACAAAAAAATTACACACATACCTGAATATCCACGTTTTGAGATTAAAAATATTCGGATTTAAGCATGTCATATATTCTATTTTTGAATGGATCCAAAATGGAATTTTTGTAAAATAACAGAGTCCAAATTCTCCCAAAAGAAAATATATTTAAAGATCAAATTGATGAGATGTTTATTTGTCTTTTAAAAAATCTTATTTCAGAAAATAATTTTTGTTTATGAGTTTATGCAAATAATTATTTATTTTTAAATTAGAATTTATTTTTTATTTTATTATATAATTATTGATATTTATTTTATTATATTTTTATTTGTAACAACCATTATTTTACTTAAAATAATATATATCTCTTAAAAATTACATAAGAGTACTATTCAACCGCTATCATGTTACCAATCGCACATAAATATTCAACCGCTAACTCCAAACGAACCGCTATCTCCAAACGACATCTCCAAACAAAGTTCGTTTGCAACCGCTGAAAATGCCCCAACCGTTGAAAATACCCCAACCGCCAAGTCCAAACGAAGTTACCAATCGGAGCCATTATCTGTTCCAAGTTCTTCATTCCAACTTAAGATTTCAATGTTTAACTCCTTTCAGATATGTTAAGTAAAGAAATGTCTTGTGCTGTGAGGGTAACCGGAAATTTCTCATCGCATTAAAGGAAGTCTATATATCATGTATTTTGAAATAATGAGAATAAAGTGAAGGAGTATGTTGTCAAGAGATGGTCGGGAGGTTCAAAGCTTGTGTCTTTATCCTAGATCCTGAATCTATAGTAAACCCCTGAAAGTGATTTTCTCCTAGGCCGAGTCGTCGTCCCCTAACAGATTCAAGATCCAAATAATGATCAAGAACTCTATGACTGAATTCCTTCTAGATTTCACCACCGATGATGAGGATAACCGGATCTGAAACATGTTGGTGGTCCACCATCAAAGCTTTTGCTACCGTTCTCTTGTGTCTCCGCAGTTGCTCGACCGAAAAAGAGGCAAAGGAGTTCTGTAACATCCCTGGAGCGGCCCATTTGAAAATAAGACTTTAAATGAATTGATTTGGCTACCTATGTCAACAAAGTGCACTTACCTATTTCGGTTAAATGCTGAAAGAACTCTCAAGGGTTCGATCCGCGGTGCCGTCTGAGTGAGGACAAAACACGTGTGAGTGAGGACAAAGCACGGAAAAGGTCACGTGGTGATTGCAGGGACAGTAAATCAATGGTCGGACTAGGCTTGGAAGTAACGCACCGACCGTCGGACAGTGGTGGGGCCTAGGAGCCCGGTGTAGGGACAGGTTGTTCACCGGTAGGGGCGGTTGGGGTGTTACAAGTTCCGCCTTCGAAGATTTTAAACCGAAGTGGAGACTTATGCACATCAAAATTACACAATTATGCTATCTCGCAACGGCGAAATTGATATTAAACACCAATACAGTAAACATATATATCTAATATAGGTGACTAGGACGAACTCATTTAGGAGAGATATAGAAATCCCGTAAATCTCATGTTAATTAATTTTCCTAAAAAATATAATATAATGAAAAAGGTCAAACAAAAAGTTAATTATTTGTGTTTTCATTTTAGAATTCGGTCAACTTAATTACGATGCGTAAAAGCTTTTTTTTTTTTTTTTTTTTGGCAATAAAATTTTAAGAAAACTAAGTCGGTGGGACATTATTAACATAACACCAAAAAATTGTGTTATAAAATGTGATCATGCATGTTTCCTATTATTTATTTAATTCTCTCTTTCAATTCCCATTCTGAATTTTGGAGATTTCAAACATAAATTCTCTTTAGATCGTCGCTGATCTTGTAGTTAAGTTTTCTTATCTTGGTTTAGATTCTTCACTTTTTTTCTTATGTGCTGCAAAATTATGATCTTCACTATGTACGTATATATATATGATTGAAATATGGTTTGCAGTATTTTCACAAGTTTGTGTTTAATAATTAATAATATGTTTATGCGATTTTTTTCATTTTATCTAATTTTATTCTGTCGATCATTTCTAATCTTTTTTTTTTTTTTTCCCAGACTAACAGAAGATTTTGTAATGGGAAGTCAAATGATCAACGATGGATCTAGGTCAACAGTCATATTGGATGTGAAACCTTTGCGAACACTAAGACCTATCTATGTGCTAGATGAAGAAGAGGATAATTTTGCATCAGTGGAACCCCCTCCTGGTTACTATTTTGCTAAAAAAACTCCACATGAGTTTCCAAAAATTTTCATTGACATGATGACCGAACAATATGTGCCAAGACATGTCTATCATGCGACACTTATTGTCAAGCCGGAGGATCATTGGCATGGCGTAATGGTAAAATCTGTCTTTGTGGCAGATCGTCATGGACGAATTGACATTCAGTTCAAAATTATTGATGAAAACTAAATCATTTTGAATGTTTTTTTTTATGTCCAACTCATTTCTAGATTGAGAGACTGATTTGCAAAAAACTATGGTCGTAAACTATTGATGTAAGATTTTGGCTATAAAGATCATGATTGATTTTTCGATATTAATTAAAATTAGATTAATAATCAAAACTTTAGAAACCAAAATTATTAATTTAAATATTGCAGCTATCTTTTTTTTTTTATTCGTAAAAATGTGAAATATGATGAAACCCTCATAAGTAATTATTGTGTAAAAGTTTTTTAGAAAGATTATTCAACAATTTTTGCAATGGTAATTATTGTGTAAAATTAAGTAGCTAACTAATATTTAAGTTATTGCAGTTTGAAGTTAATGGTAAATTACAACTTTTGCAGTTTTTATTTTATTATATGGATATAATATTTGCAATATTTATGAATTAGACTATTTTCACAAAACCAAAATTTAGTCCTAATTTTTATCATAAGTATCGTCGTTGTGTACCATAGGCATATCCTACGATTACTAAACCAAACTGATAAATACCATGTGAAATAAATAAAACATTTGGAAATCCAAATATAATTTCACAAAATAAATTGATCCCTTACTATTATTTAGGTGTAAACTAGCCAATGAAACTATCACATGTAGATGTGATTCAACAACACCTTTGCTTGCCAAATCATCGTCCAGCATAGAGAGAAAATTAGAGTTCATCAAGATGATATTATGGATATTTGGTGATTCTTTGGAGATTTGGTGATTCTCAATTCCAACAGTCTAATCGGTGTTTTGATATCATGTGCTCGAACGCTTGTGGTTTTTACCATGATCGTAAATTTACCTATACTATTAAATCTTTGAAAGACAGTCTAATGAGTCTATAAGAGACGCAGTTTGTGGTAATTGACTTTTTCTTGTCCCACAGTAATCGAATCGGCCGGCCTGTTTTAAAATTGCCGCTACTTAAAAAATCTGGTATTGTACTCCTTGACTTAATTAAAAAGCTGAAAGATTGAAAAGGCAGGGAAGCTTCATATATCTCTTTCTCTAAAGTCAAAAATGAAAAGTCAAACCACTCTTCCAATCTCTCCATCATATATGGCTCATTCAGAGATATTCTTGTATATCTGATCTTGAACTTTTCTCGCTTCTCTATCTAATGGCTTCTTCTTCCATTTCTCTGCAGCCTCGCACCTGGAACGTCTTCACGAGCTTTCACGGACCAGATGTGCGTCATAAGTTTCTCGGTCATTTACGCAAACAGTTTACCAACCATGGGATTTCTATGTTCGATGATGAAAAGATTGAGAGAGGCAAAACCATCGACCCTGCTCTTACTCAAGCCATTTGGGGGTCAAAGATCTCGATCGTGCTGCTCTCGAAAAACTATGCTTCTTCCAGCTGGTGTTTGGATGAGTTGTTGGAGATTATGAAATGCAGGGAAGATATTGAGCAGATAGTGAAGCCGATCTTCTATGGAGTAGATCCATCTGATGTGGCTGATCAAACCGGAGATTTCGGGAGAGTTTTCGACAAAATGTGTGCTAAAAAAACAGAGAAGGAGAGGGAAGAATGGAGTCAAGCTTTGAAAGATGTTGCCGTCATAGCCGGGAACCACCTCAAGAAGGGGTTTGTGGTTAATTAAATATACTTATTCGTATGGTAGTAACCAGAAAAAAATGGTTAAGATAGGAGGAACAGAATAGAAAAGGATTGAAATGATTAAGGGAATGCTTTTGTTGACGGAATACTATAAGTTTCTTGTTAAATGGGTTTTTTTAAATCCATCTCATAAATTACGTCTGTGTTTTTTTCCTCTCATGACTATGCATTATTCTTTCTCTTTTGTTAGGGACGATGAAGCGGAAATGATTGAGAAGATTGCAAAAGATATTTTAGATAAACTAAATGTCACACCGTCGAGGGATTTTGATGACATGGTTGGACTTAAGGCTCATTTGTCGAAAATGGAGTCTTTGCTAGATTTGGATTATGGTGGAGTTAAAGTGGTTGCAATCTCTGGTACTGCAGGAATTGGGAAGTCTACCATCGCAAGAGCTTTACAAAGTCATCTCTCTGATAAGTTTCCCCTCACTTGTTATGTGGACAACCTTAGGGAAAGCTATTTCAATGGTCTTGATGAGTACAGCGCGAAGAAGTATTTACAACAACAACTTCTCTCAGAGGTTTTGGACTATAATGGTATAAGGATACGCCATTTAGGTGCAATTAAAGAGAATCTATGCAACCAGAAAGTGCTTATCATTCTTGATGATGTGAACCATCTAATGCAATTAGAGGCCTTGGTTGGAGATATTTCTTGGTTTGGTCCTGGAAGTAGGATTGTAGTGACCACACAAAACAAAGAGCTTCTGCAGCAACATGGTATTAACAATATGTACGATGTGGGGTTTCCATCTGATGAAACAGCTCTCAAAATCTTATTTGGGTACGCTTTTAAACAAAGCTATCCACATAATGGTTTTGAAAAGCTTGCCAACAGAATAATAAAACTTTGTGGTTACCTGCCATTGGGTCTTCGTGTGGTGGGTACGTCCTTACGTGGGAAGAATGAGGAGGAGTGGGAAGAAGTAATACGCAGGCTGGACAATATTCTTGATCACCAAGATATCGAGGAAGTACTAAGAGTCGGTTATGAGAATTTACATGAGAATGAGCAGTCTCTATTTCTCCATATTGCAGTCTTCTTCAACTATGAAGATGGTGATCATGTCAAAGCCATGTTCGCTGACAATAGCTTGGATATCAGACTTGGGCTGAAAATCCTATTCAACAAATCACTCATATCTATATCTACCAAGGGGGAGATTGGGATGCACAAACTACTGCAACAAATGGGTATAAAAGTCATTCTCAGAGAAGAACCTTGGAACCGCCGGATCTTAGTAGATGCTTGGGAGATCTGTCATGTTCTTGAACGTGCCAAAGTAAGTTTATACTCACGTATATATTATATTCTTTGTTCATGTTTTATTTTTTTACTTTAAACAAGTCATTTGGTGAAGAAAAGCAAATCCTACCTATTGTGGTAACATCTTTTATATTTGGAATATTGGTTTAGGGTACTAGAGCTGTGTCCGGCATATCATTTGATATATCTGATATCGATGAAGTATATGTTAGCAAGATAGCTTTTACGAGAATGCCGAATCTTCGATTCCTGAAAGTTTACAAAAGTAGAGATGATGGTATTGGTATAGTGTATATACCTGCAGAGTTGGAGCTTCCGCAGCGTCTAAGGTTACTAGACTGGAGGGCATACCCTGGAAAGAGTCTTCCACATACTTTTAATCCGGTATATCTCGTGGAACTAAATTTACAATATACCAAGCTCGAAATGCTTTGGCCAGGAACTCAGGTTAGTATTTATATATGTTTACTTTGAATTTCTTAGGCGTGCCCTGGAAAGAGTCTTTCTCATCATGTATTGTCTTCCTCCTCTTTTGTGTGGTTTTACATTCAGCCCCTTACACATCTCAAGAGGATGGATATGTCAGGGTCCTTGGGTTTGAAGGAGCTCCCGGATCTTTCTAATGCTACAAATCTCGAGAGTTTGACTCTGATTGATTGCTCTAGTTTGGTAGAGATTCCTTCCTATATTGGAAATCTTCCTAAACTGGAATGGTTGCAACTTAGCTTCTGCAAAAAGCTACAAGTTATTCCGACTCACTTCAACCTGGGATCTCTTGCTTATATCGACATGATGGGGTGCACACAATTTTCAAACTTACCAGAAATTTCCAGTTCTACAAACATAAGAGCATTCACAATCGCAGACACAATGTTAGAAGAGTTGCCTAAATCCATTAGGCCTTGGTGTGGTCTGAGGCTGCTCAATATATACGGCAGTGTCAATCACAGAAGCGCCGCAGGTATTGAGAAACCTCCAGATTGGATCAAAGATCTTCATGGGTTAGATACACTTACAGTAGTTGGATGTCCAAAACTTACATCACTGCCAGAGCTCCCTGGCTCCCTCAGAACAGTTAGAGTAGAAAGCTGTGAATCATTGAAGACACTAACATCGTTTCCTTTGGACTCTCCAGTTGAGTATATGTATTTCACCAACTGCTTCAATTTGGGTCGAAAAGCAAGGAAAGTAATTAAGCAGCAATCATTGGAGGCATGCTTACCTGGTAGAGAAATACCTGCCGAGTTCGATAACCAAGCCATAGGAAAGTCCTTGACCATCCTTTCTGATTGCTACCGATTTAGGATTTGCGCCCTTGTTTGCCCTACGCCATCACTGGAAAGAAATTATTCCTGGATATACTGTCACGTGTACCTAAACGGTTCCCTCGATCACGAAATTTGTTTTGATTATGTGTTCAAGATCCAAACGTATCATCTATTTATAGCATATTCGGAATTGCTTGATAAAGATGGTGGATGTCTTGGACTGGAAAATGAGATATCGTTCGAATTCAGCCCCGTGTCCCAAAACATTAACGTTATTGAATGTGGTGTCCAGATCTTGACTAGCACAGTTGGGAGAAATAAATATGGGTTAGACCAAGTTTCCGAAGACGAAGATGACTTGGGCTACGAGGAGTTGGAAGACTTTGACATGGCATTTGAAGAAGAAGAAGAAGAAGAAGACAATGTCAAAAGAAAAGAAGATGCATATTGTTGGAGCTGGTTCGTTCTCTGTTTTGATTTCTCCCATGTCGTGAGCAAAATTCGAAGCTTTGATTGGGGAAGAAGACAACAAAATCCAGGAAGATCAACATAAAAGATGAACGCTCTTGTTTTCTCTTCTTCTGTGTTTAGTTCGGTGATTGAACTATGTATCAGCAGATGCAGCTCAAAAACAGAGAAGAGTCTAGACCATTGCTACACTTCAGATTCCAATACCTGATGGAACAGAAGACACGGTGGACAACCCTGACCATGAAGCTTGGCTCAGATCTGACAACGTGGTTCAAGCCTAGATCGAGGGTTCTCTCTCAGAAGACATACACGGCTTGGTGATTAGATGTGACACATCTCAAGAGATGGGCCTCACTTTGGCTTCTCACTTCAACAAAATTTCAGACTCTAGGCTCTTTGATCTTAAGAGGCGTCTGCAGACCATTCCAAACGGTAACAAATCTCTTATTATCGACTACTTAATAGTCTGTCCAACAAGTCAACGACATATTTGTTCATGTGCCTAAATGCATGAGAGAGTACGGATCACTCGGAGAGCGTACAAAGCCTTGCAACTAAAGTTACTTCAAACTCAACGAACAAGCACAAAAATCTATTGTACCACAGTCAACCTCATTTTTATTTTAAAAAGTATTATTTTGTATTTCTATTCAAGATTTCAAACTATAATTGGTGTTCTAAGAAAAATTACAATAAAAATTTACATATTTTTCATTATGAGACAAAATGATAGAAATACATTTTTTGTGAAAAGGAAGGATAGAAACAAGCAAGTAAGGATACATTCCTTTTACATATTTGTGAAAAGGAATACACAAGTAACAGATAGAAACAACTGATCTGAAAAAGTTGAAAACCATCTCATTACTGTTATAGGCGACCTGAAATTAAACAACGTCGAAAAGTAGTAAACATACAGGTAGTTGGAGTTTACTCGGTCTAGGAGATAACATTTTTATCTCTAAGGGTAGCTGTCTCTTAAACATATATATAATTCAATTGTGCTGTTCTCGAAATCAACAACAGAGGATAATGAACGCTTAGCTGTGATGTTTAGATCCTGCGGTATTTACATACAAGA
>OVAF01001199.1:9782-24786 GCA_900406245.1 Odontarrhena argentea | reverse complement strand
TGGACATTTCTTATCTTTAACATGCTTGTATTGATGAATGATATCTATACAACTTTTGCAGTAGCAACGCCTTTTTCGTTAGTGGATATGACACTGCGCTTCCTGCCAAAGATATCAAGAGTGCCTTGATTAAGCATTTCAGTTCATGTGGAGATATCACAGATTTGTTCATCCACAATGACTGTTCCCGAACTAATGTTCTCAAGAGGTTTTGTGGCTTCTCCATCTTCCTCCAATTTGTGACTACCACTTGTGATATTTTCCCAGCTAACTGAATAAACTTGCTTCTTTTCTTACAGATCGGGTGTGCTTTCTATATATGGAGAAGGCTCTGTAGAGAAGGTGCTGGCACTTAATGGAACTGACGTGGGAGGATGGAAGGTACTCGTTGTGGCTTTTCCAGGGCAAGAAACAGAGTACACCCCTGAACCCAGTTGTCTTTATTTTGGCCCAGGTACGTATATTTGTTTTTTTATTCTTGATAACAAAGTACACCCCTGAACCCAGTTGTCTTGTCTTTGGCTATACTAGTTGAGGTTTTTCCAGTGCCAGAAAGAAAGCACACCCCTGAACGCAGTTGTCTTGGTATTGGCTATACTGCCCCAGGTACGTATATATGATTCTTTTTCTTGATAACAAAGTAAAACATGTCATTAAGATATCATTGGTTTGTTTCAGAATGTTCTATGAAGACGACTGAGATCACCTCGGAGTAGAAGGCTCCCTCTAGTATGGATCGTACATGGACGGTAGTTGGGGTCGGCGGCTCTCCTAGGATTCCCTCGTCTGGGATTGATCCCTGAATCTGTCTGATGCTTTTAACATGTGATATATAGTTCAACCTTATTTAGTATTTCCCATGTTTCTGTCTGGATATTTAGCTAATCTTTAGTTTGTATGACTTTTGTCCGTCTTAATGTTTAATAATCTAAAATAAATGACCAATTCGATGCATTTATAATTTATTAGGGGGACAAAAAATGCATCACCTCCCAAGGGACACAAGACATTTACATTTCTCAGATTATTATACTTAAAACTTGGTTGGCTAAAGTGAAAAGGAGGATTATGAGTTGTGTAACTTAACACCGAAACTAGACTCTAGTCTCCTAGTTAAGTAACTCAACACCAAGTCTAACATAGGGCTTTCTATTTTCTGACATGGTGAACTGGATTAGCTTCTCCGGTGATCATATTGAACAATCTGTTGTTGTTTTTTGTTTCGGATTTTAAGTGAGAGGAGTGACTTTTCTTCCTGGTCCAGTTGAATTGTTGCATAAAACTCTCTATTAGAAGAATTCAGAGTTAAAAGTGCATAGACTATGTAACATAGTAAAGGCTCAAGCGACAAAGAACCAAAGTGATAGAGTTATTGGTCTTCAACTTGACACTTTGTTAGGCTTTAACAAGGAATTGCTATCTTTACTAAGACCTGAACGTGTTGGTTTACCAACCCATCCAAATCAGTTCTTGCTTGCTGTTTTTGTTGGCATCTCCTTTGTTGAAAGGAGTAAAGAAAAATGGACTAAAAGGAGAACTTGCTGGATTGAGTGTTCAGAATGTCCACTTGTGAAAAATGGACTGGCAAAGACATACATTAGTTTTACAAAGTCAGCTTACAAGCAAAAATTGAACAAAATAACACATCTCCGAAAGCAAGAAGCTCCGAGTGCCAATAAACACAACTTAAAGCACAGTGAGTTCCCGAAGGCGGGACTAGTAAATAGCAATAGTACTGCCATAGCCAGTTCTCTCCTGTACAACACTAAGTCATTCAATACTAGATGGGCAAACCACATAGTTTAGCTATTTCAAATCGACACCACAATAAATTAAAGTTCAGAGAGCACACATTGATACCTGCAAACAAATCTGGCCAGTTTAAGGCTTAGGAGAGAAACTCTTCAAGGAAAGGGAATAATGTGTTATTCAATAAATAAACTACTTGAATAAATTACTTTTCTGATAATGTGCTATTCAAATAAACTACTACCCATCTTGTGTTGGTTTTGATCAACATCCAATGCTAAAAATCTACATCAACCAAAAAGAAAAGAAACAGGCATACTCGCAAACATCTGCACTAATCCTTGTAAGGGTGATAGAACTTCTAGTGCTGCAAAGACTAAGATTGTTTTACAATAGCATGGTTGTGCAATAGACCAAGCTCACATGATTTTACTTTGATCCTCCAACCAAAATGCTACCGTATAAGGATCACCAAGACAATATAAGGAAATTCACATTTAATGGAGATACTAACCTATTATCCCTGCAATCCGGAAGAACATACCGAGCACATGGTATCATACTCACTAGCACCCATTCTCCTGTCTTGATAGGAGAGCATTGGCATTTTCTAGAACAGTACACTACAAAGTGAGACAAAAAGGAACCAAAGCAGAACAAGTATACAATGAAGAATAACAACTAAAATTCGTAAAAACAGCAGAGAGGTGAGAACTAAACTATAGATGACTTGCAAATGAGGGAATAAAACAAAGGCACAAGGGTAACCAAATATGGAAGATCTCTAAACTCATTTCATATATGTAGGCTGTAGCAATACACATGACATATCCAAAAGAATAAAACGACATTACATTTCCATATCTGAGGGGTCAACATTCATAGCAGATAAATACTTTGGAGACTTGGTTAAACGTTTCATTTCAACAAAATTCACATAGATTCCCAAATCACATGCAATTTTGATAAAACCGTTTTCTCCCCATTGAGTACCCTTGGAATCTTGAAACTCAAAAAACCGTACACCGTTTTCATCGTAACCATCGCCAGTCAACAACATGGAGTGAAAACCAAAGATCTTGCTTCCCGATCGATAAGCATCTAACTCTGTCTTAGTAGGAGAATACACCTCATCGAACCCAACTAAACCTTTGAACGAATCAAAGACCGGAATGGACACTGCAATAGGACCGAACCTGAGCTGGCGATGAATTGCTTCTTCAAACGCCTCTTGATCCGGGTAGTCAAAAGGAGTCCAAACTGTGAACTTCGAAACTCTATATTTGTGTGCATCACACTGAAATGAAATATCAAATAGAGTTCTTAACAACAAATACATCACACAAAAGAAAAATGGATTAAAACTTGTATGCTTACAAGCAATTGACGAATCTCATCAACCTTCCAGGTGAGTGGGCAGAGCTGTTCCAACACAGTGCCTTCATTCTTGAGGAATTCTCCAACTTCCTCGAATTTGATTAACGCCCCTCTTTCGTTAATTTGTTTCCTCGGCAGTCCATCAATTACATACTGGATAGATAGAGTCTGCGATTTAGTTAGCGAGCCATCCATTTTCAACATAGCAATCAACTGGCGTATGACAGCTATCGCCCAGCAGCAGTCTGCTTGCTGATTCAAAACATCTTCAAGAACCTTGATGGCATGAATTCTCCAGGTAAAATAGTCTGACATCATCTACAAGGATAAAGATGCAGAACATGTCATACAAATCAAATGAACCAATACAACAAAGACTACAACCAGAAACGAATATACAAGAGGGGAAGAGATTATTAACCTTGCCAATGCTTCAGTCACACCGCAATCAACACGCCCTCTCTCAGAAACCCTAGAGTTACTGATTGTGTCGAATCTCAGAAGAAGGGAGTGAACTAAGGGAGTGAAGGTTATAAAAAATTTCACTGTGAGTCCACAATTTTCAATTGATTAAACATATCAATCCATAGATTGATTTGTTCAAACTCCGTCCATGAATTAGATAGTTTAAAAAATGACCCATAGTTTAAAATGTTCAAACTCACACCCTCAATTTGCAAGATGAACATTGTTAGGTATGAAAACTGATTGAACTGTTGTTTCTAAGGCTTAATTGAAACCAAAACAGTACAATTGAGATAGCTCAATCAAAAAAATCAATACACCAACATAAGAAAAACTTGAATCGATCACTAGATTGGACATAAGAACTAGACTCAATACCAAAATTAAAATCTGTTACGAATCTATCAAAGTAAAAATAAACAAAAATGTTCAAGAAACATAAAACTCAATTTTGTAAAACTCAAAAGCTAGCTTCATAACCAAATGAAAAACTTAGCTTAAAAGCATTTACAAAGTCACATAGTGATGTGTTATGTAGAATCCGCTTAGCCTAAGCCAAGCAATAGCTAGATCACAAGATCTGGGATTGGCCATCATCTTAAACAAACCAATCACCAGATCACTGGATCTGGACTTGGCCATCGATGCCAAGAACAAGAACAGATTCAAAACCATAAGTAAAAAACAAGAACGTGATAAAGAAAGAGAGAAAACTTGATAAAACATAAGAGCAAGAAGTGATAACATGAACAGGAAAAGAAGAAAGAGATAGAAGTTGTTGATAAGAGAAAATATAATGAGGGGAGAGGAAATGATGGGGTGAGGTAGAGAGATTAGGTTAGGTCTTAAGCGTAATTAACGCCTAACACGTCTCCCTTAAAATTACACGCGTGAAATCCTTCATTAATCTCTCTATTTAATATATGTATTAACATAATGTTATCTCCTATATAAAAAATAAAAAAATGAGATAGCTAAGATTAGCTAAGACGTGCAATGTATATTCGTTCCCACGCGTCTCTCAAATAATCTTTTTACCATAACGTCTCTCAACAATTATCATTAAAGAGAGATTCACGTTAACAGTAACTTCCTTTTTTGCTAAAAAAGAGGATATAAATTTGAAATTATTTATGTTACCGAAACGTCTTTCAAATCTTATGCTAATAAAGAGGAAATCAATTTGAAATTATTATCTTCCCGAAACGTCTTATATTATGAATTTATGATTAAAGAAAATATTAAGCCAGGAATAACTTCTCGAGGGAATAAACTGACTTTTAATTAGCCGGAGTTTACGAGGCTTAGCTATACGCCTATACATTACTACTCATAACTAGTTCTATGTTGGTGGATACATAATTATCATTTTTTTTGGAAATAGTGGAAGCCATAGGGAGTAACAAAGTGTAAAAATATTTTTTACTCCTTTTAGCTTTACCTTTTCCATTTATCAAAGCACAGAATATAATCATTGGATTCGTATATGAGCTAAAGACAATACCGATTTCTTTTTTGAATCTTTGTCATTTTCATTAACAAGTGGACCGTAAGAAGATTTTCTTTTGGAAAGATGGCATCGAATGAACAACATATTTTTACTTTGTAATGTTAATTTAAGAGCAACGACCTTAAATTAAACATTTGGATTGTTATATTTTTTGGTCTTCTCCAATGTCCCATTTAATTTATTATAAAGTACTATAACAATAACGATGACGAACCTTGACTTAAACTCCTCTTTACATATCAAAATGCTTTCTAACGAATAATGATGATATATGATATAAACTTGCACTTTTGTTAATTAATTTTCTAATTAAGATCTAAGGAAGACAAAAACTAATGGTGTTTCATAAGCCAAATTTTGTATATGTGTAAATTAACATAGCTATAAAAGTCCACAAATAACTTCAAGTTGAGTTTTTTACTAAATGGAGTGTAAGCTTTTTATTCAGCAGGTACTCCAATTTATCCCCGAAAAAATACTTCTCCTCATCTTTCAAAAAAAAAAAAAAACAAAAAAAAAATACTTCTCCTCCAATAGAGNGCCCCGTATAAACCAAAAAAAAAAAAAAAAAGATTTTCTATATAAAAAGCACAAGAAAAATGAAAAATCGAGTTTGGTGACAAAAGTAAGTGAGTGGTGTTGTCTTGTCAACAATCAAACACGCAAGTGGGCAAGTGGGACGTGGCGTGATCACAAGTTACACCACTGTCCAACCAATGCTTNATTTTCGGTTTTTTTTTTTTTTTTTTTTTTCTAATCAACATTATAAAAATGATCAAAGAGATTACAAGAGTGAAATTCGTTTAAGGTACACATAGTTGGAACAACAACAATTTCACGAAACTAAAAACCTTAACGACAAGAAGGTAAGAAGGTGATCCAAAGATACCTAGCTACAAACCAAGGGCTAAGTTTTAAACACGATAAACTACCTTAAGGAAAATTCAGAGAGAACACAGCAAAACAATTGATAAACAACCAGAAGAGAGAACACAGTCTTCTATGCGAGGAAGACGAAGATAAATGAAACTTCTCGAGACGACAAAGATGAACCACAACAACCCAAAGGACCACTACACTCGAGAGTGAGAGGTAGATTCAAACACGAACTGAATGACAAAGGCAAGGCAGAGCCGAGAAGAGGAGACACACCAACTGAAATTAGAACCTCCAAACACTAATGTTGTCTTCAAAAGAACTCAACCCAAGACCTCTTTCTGTAACTACACTCACACTAGGATGAGCCAAGGATAGCGCTGCTGAAGAAACAAAAGAGAGACAACTTTATTCTAAAAAGGCAGTGAGGAGGAGATAACGATCGATGGATGAGGAAAGACAACCTTGAAATCAACTTCTTCCAGCAAGATAAGTCACTCAAAACAGAACACCTACAAGTCGCCAAGGCTGAACAATCGCTAGAAGCCCACACCACAAACTCACACAAGGATCGATCGAAAGCCTAAACCCGAGACTAGAGAAGGATAAACAAAAAGACTCCCAACCAACTCTAACAAACAACCCCTGAACCAACCAAAACTAGGCCATAAAACGAATCACAGCAAGCTAAGGGAGGCAGAGATTGACGAAGAAGGAGGAGAGTCCACCGCAAAGCGAGGATGACGAGAAGAATCCAAAACCAAAGAGAACAGAAACTGACCGTCGGCACGAGGCGACGTATGCTGCTTGAACAGCTCCGAAGACCAAAAAGGACCGGAACACTCTGTTTCTTCACATCAAATTCAGTCAAAACAAGCCAAGACAGCACTCACGAACCACAACTCTCGAAGGTTGAACCAAAGAAGAACGAGAAAGAAAACTACAAGCAACCAAAGGCATGACCGGTACCGGAGCTAAGAGAGCCTACGGCCACCGGTAAGGAACACACAAGACGGGATCTGATTTTACTCTCTAAGACGGCGGCTAGGGCGATCTCGACTAAAAAAAAATCAAAACAAGTCGATTGCTATTCAACTTCAGTTTAAGTTTAGATTTACCAATTTTCGAAACCACAATTAAAAAAAAAAAGTTTATTAAAGTAGGCTTCGACCGACGATTTTTAACCTTATAGTCTTAGAGCATCTGCAGTGGGAGTCTCTCACAAGAGTCTCTCCACAAAAAATAAATTAATAAAATAATAAATATCACAATTCTTGGAATTCTCATCCATAATATCTCATTTGGGAGATTCTCTTACCTTTTATGAGAGACTCTTTCAATAAAAAATTATTATTTAATATTGTATTACTATTTTTTTGTTGAGAAACTCTACTCATAGACTCTTTGAGAGATCACCACTGCGGGTGGTCTTATATCGAGCAAAAGAATGTCACCAGACTATGCAATTATCATTAAACATATTAAAAGGAAAATTTAAAAGTTAGTATCTTAAACACAAAAATGAAATGGACATGGTTGACGTAAAAAATAAAAATATAGGAAACAAAACTTTGTCTTTGGGGACCAAAAATGTTAATGTTCATGTTTATAAAAATCAAACCTCGTAAAATAAATGTAATGAACCAAAATGAAAAGATATTAATTTATATTCTAATTAATAAAAATCATTTTTAAATTAATCTACAATTTTATTTTTAAATTATAATGAGTGGGAAAGTGTATTTTAAGTGGATTGGGATCGTGAAGCAAATCCAACTCAAATACTACAGTAAAATCTATATAAATTAATAACGTTGGGACAAAAAAAATCTATTAATTTAGCGAAATATTAATTTATAGAGGTATTATTTGGTTCATAAATTAATTTTAGGACCGAGAAAACTTATTAATTTACCTAGGTATTAATTTATCGAATGTTAATTAAAAGAGGTTATACTGTATCTTCATATTTGAAGTCACCAGAATTTCTCCAAATGATCAGACACCATGACTTTCAGTATGTTATATCCAAAGGGGATTCCCAACTATTAGTTGATTTCATATATGACAAGAAGAATAACATAACAATATATGATTTACTCTATGATATTTGTCATTAGCATAACCTTTTAATAGGGGTTCATGTCGTTTACATTAGGCAGAGCAACAATATTGTTGCGGATTATCTTGCTCGTACTATACGATCGCAAGTGAATGTATTTCAAATACCATTTTTCAACAATTTTTTGCACGAGACTTTGTATTTAAAATAAATAAATAAGAGATGTTCAAAACATTGAGTTAAACCGGTTATGCCTAACTTAAGTGGTTCTCTCTCTTCTTCTCGAATACTCTAACCTTTCTCTAGTTCTTGAAGAAGAAACACCTTTCATCTTAATCCTTTTTGGCCAACGTCCGGCTTCTTGCCGGCGTTGTGCGTGTTTCTTTTTCGTTTAGTCTTTTTGTTGTATAGATCCGACTAGTTTCAGGTTTTTTTCCGTGTTTTACGGCCTTTACTCCGTTCGGATTTGGTTTTCCGATCAGGCTCACTACTCACCTTTTGCATCTTATCAGACTAATTCAATAGATTGGGAATAGTCTCATTCCGATTTCTTTTGGTTCCTATTGTGTTTGGTTTTGCTTAATTTCTCTTTCAGAAAAGAGTAAATCTCCCCTATTGGATCCTTTGAAATCTTGGGTTATGTTTCTTTCTTGTTGGAAGCTTTAAGTTTTTCGGTTAAGATGAAAACAGAGCTTGTTGAGTTAGAATTATCAGTCGTGTTAGATAGGATTCTAATAAGAGTTTTTGTTTAATCTTCCGTTGTTTTAATCAAGCCAAGCATCAAATTTGGAGATCCATTATGTAAATCGGCGATTGCAAAAGGTTTTGAAAGAGGTGCTAGTCAAAGCTTGTCAAGGTGAAGAAGAACCACCGCTGGTGGCGGTGGAGATGCAAACAGAGACTCCAGATCCTTCTTCTACTTGTCACGTAGTCTAAAGCCTAACACGTGTTTTACTTTATTTGCTTTTGTAATCTACAGAATGTGTTTCTTAATATAATGAANAAAAAAAAAAAGGAAAAAAAAAAAAAAAAAAAAAAAAAAAAAAACCGGTTATGCCTAATTTTGTCCAAAAGTTGGATAAGCCGTTGAGGCAGAGTCGGCATATTACCGTGCATTTTGCTACTCCGAAGTCCGAACAACTAGCTAATAATGTATTGTTCTTCAACCAAGGGGGTGTGTACAAAAGTTGGATAAGTTTGTAACGCATACTTTAATGTATTGTTCTTAAACCAAGAGTGTCAATATCATGTCCTAAAATTTCACTAACTAGCCTTGTAGATATCGTCTCTAGCTTTCCAAAAAAAAAAAAAAAAAAAATCTTTCTTTCTTTCATCTTAAATACTTTTTAAAATTACAAAATTTTAAAATATAACAAACCGGTAGAAATTAAAACTATGCGGAGTTTAAAATCAGCAAAATAAAAAATAAAGGGAGAGTTCCAAAAATACTACCATTTTCTCAAAAAGTTCCACAAATACCAAACTCACTCTAACCCTTGAAAACTAAACTCTAAATATGAATTAGTTGACCTAAATCCAAAAAACATAAATTAGAAATTCTTAAAAATCATTTTCTTGTATTTTTGATATTTCAAAAATTTAAATATAAATGTAAGGGAAAATTCCATAAAAAACTCTGAACTTTATTCCGTTTTCCAATTTAATTCTCGAAATCCTATAGTGCCCAGTTTCCTACTCCAACTATTTTATTTGCCCACTTTAATTCTCCAACTTTCGTAGTCATGCCCACTTAACAACCTCGATCTAACATTTTTTTTTTGGTAAGAAAAAGGGGGCAAGCCCCCATATATTAAAAAACAAAAAACTAAAAAAGTCACACAGGAACTAAACGTGGGATCGCAGATCCATTAACATCATCTAAAAGAATCAAACGAGTACTCTCCGGGCTCGTGGAGAAAATATGTAAACCCAACGGAAGAGAAAATGCATAGTTTGCTAATCCATCCGCAAGGCGATTAGCTTCCCTATACACGTGAGAAATATGGACCGACCAGTCCTTTGAGAGCAAGCCATAGCACAACCGTACTAGGAAAGAGAGGGGATGCGAATCCTCGATCCCGGTCTTCAAAAACCCAACTACAATCTCCGAATCCACCTCGAGCTCAAGTTGCGTGATTCCCTTCTCCCACGCAATACACAAGCCATAGTAAACGCCCCATAACTCTGCCAAAGGAGCTGAACAAATCCCAATGTTGAGGGCGAAACCACCACACCAAGCCCCCTCTCCATCACGGACCACTCCTCCAGCTGCTGCAAGACCCGGATTTCCACGAGACGCACCATCGGTATTCAATTTTAACCAACCAACACGCGGAGGCATCCAGGCAACCATCCTTTCTTCACGGGCAGGAGCCATCGAGCTTCCTTGTACGTGAACATGAGCCACAAACATCTCCATAGCCATATCCTTTATCAGTTTAACATGATCCCGACATTTTCCTTGAACTCCAAAGACATTACCACAACGCCATTTCCATCCCCACCAAGTGGCAATAGCAAAAACCGTAGCCCATGAGCAATCTCGAAACATACTCATATCACCGAGATTTTCATACAACCATTCCAACAAAGACTTTCCGAAAAATGCAGGCTGTTTGGAGAGAGGACCAAGGCGGGTCCAAATACCTGACATGGCCGGACAGTCACGTAAGATGTGCAAAATCGTTTCCTCACCCCCCTTGCAAATCTGACAGATTCCCGTGGTGCTCAAGTGCCTTCGATATCGTTCCACATTCGTCATCAAGACCTGGTTTCCCACCAACCAAAGAAAAACCCGTACCCTTTCAGGAGCTACGACATGCCAGATACGCGTGAAAAAAGACCCCATTTGTTGTGTAGCATATGCTGACCTCGATCTAACATACACTTAATCGAAGTTGTTTCCCAAATTTTTTAATATTAAAATAATATTATTTTAATCATTTTAATCAAAAATATTAAAAATATTTCAAAAAAATCTTAAAAAATCTCTAAAAATCCTTAAAAATGGTTAAAAAAAAAAAAAATTCTAACAAGATTATTAATTACAAATTATATTTTAGGATATTATTTTTCCCATTGTAAAATATATGTAAATTAATCCCAAAATTATAAGATTACAAAATATCTTTAAAAAAAGAATTATTTTTCCTGAAATTAGAAAAGTTTTAAAATTATACAGAATTTGAATCCCAAAATTTGTAAGATTATCAACAAAAAAAATTTGTTAAAAAATTTTACAACATAACTTGATAAAAAAAAACATGATAAAAAAAATTATAATCTCATAAATTTTGGTATTAGGTCGAGTGTTATATTCACTTTTAAAATTTAAAATATAACCTAAGTTTGATGTTAAATTAAGTTCTATGTATTTGATAAGTTTTAAGATTTTTTAGATTTTTATGCTTTTTAATTTTTGAAATTATGAATATCATTTTTTCAAATTCAAAAGTAAATCTATAATATATTTTTTTATTTCTGTCCTCAATTTTTTTTTAATTTTTTTAAAAAAATTTGATTTTTTTTTTTAAATTATGGATTTTTCTTAATTTTTTTTCATTTTTAATATTTTATTAATATTTTATTATTATTAAAATATTAATGTTAAGTATCCGTTTCGTATAAATGCAAAATGGGTATACGATGAATAGTTCGGGAGTTAAAGTGGGCAAATATAGTTGGATTAGGAAACTGGGTACAAAAAAGTTCGAGAATTAAATTTGAAAACGAAATAAAATTCAAGGTTTTTGATGGAATTTTTCCTAAATGTAACAGTGATGTGTCCTATCATCCTGGACACACAACTTCAGGACTAGGCTGGATTATCTGAGATGATAAATGTACGATGCTGCATTGTGACTTTACGAAGTTTCAGGGACGGGCATCGATGGTCGAAGCTGCAGGTTCGACCCTTATTTGGGCTCTACAAGCATCATGGTGACTTGGCTATCGCTTGGTTGAATTTGAAGGGGACATTTATCTCCAACATCAATGGGACTCTCACCAATCGGCATCTCTCACACTATAATAGCACGATTAATCTTTGCGACAAGTTTTTCTGGGGTTCCGTTATTTGTATCGAGTTCCCGAGGCGAATCAATACGCAGATTGTTTTGCTCGATTTACTGTTTCTAGTTCTCATGATTGGGCGTTATACAACATTTGTCCTACTTTCCTTCAGGCTAGCCTTATTGTTGAATATGCCTCTTGTTTGTAAACCGTTGTTTGATTAAATGCAATATGTGTTGGCAAAAAAAAAAAAAGTGATATTTTAAAAACTTTTTTAAAAAATATGGTATTAAAGGTATTTCTGTAAAAAAATATTCCGAAAACCAAATTACAACAATTTAAAAGGAATCGAAATCATGAATCTAAAATAGAACAATAGATTTAAATTTAGAATTAGCACATGTATCAGTTAACTTCTTTCAGATGTTTCTGTTTCGGTCTGAAACCCTCTAAGTGGATGAGAAACTTAAGACTTTGATACATAAGACTTGGGCTCCACGGATCAACATGCTAACAAGCAAAACCACAAAATTGAAAGAAAAAAAAAAGGGACCGTGTTATGCTAATAAACAAAAAAAAACAAACAAACAAACATCTTTTCTTCCCTAATCCAAAACCCCTAAATCTGAAAATTTCTATCGTTCTAGCCTTCTAGGGTTATTGCTTCTGGTCAACATCTCCATGGACGCGTCCTCTAGCAAAATTTCCGGCCCCAAAGTAAGCTCTTCTTCTCCTTATATGGCGGTCTTCCTTCTATCTATTATTGATTATTGTAGTATTGTAGTGAGTCGAATTTCTGATCAGATCTTGTGGTACTTTAGGAGCTGTATAAGAACGGTACTTATGATCGCATGGCTGCTTGGAAGATCATCCAAGAGTACAAATATAGCCGGTAAGTTGATGCTCTTTTCGTGTATGTATCTGAGATATATATGTGTGTTGATATCACTGCAAATTGATAACGTTATTATTGCAGTTGCACTAGGATTTCCGTTGAAGGCTACGACACTTCGCTTCCTAAGTCAGATATCAGGACGGCTTTGAAATCGCTTTTCAGTCCATGTGGACGTATCTTTAATATTGTGCTTCCAGGGGATCCTGGATTATTTGATGTTGCCGAGGGGTTCGTGGCTTCTTTTCTTGTGAATATTTTTGGTTGTGTCTAAATGCTCTAGCTAACAATTTGTTTTACAGAAGCGCTTTCATATTTTTTATGGTTCATGGCGCGCAAAGGAACGCTGTGGCACTCGACGGAACTGACGTGGGAGGACGGAAGCTTGTTGTCAAGCCTTTGCCCAAGTTACCCTCTCGGTACACTCGTGAGGAAGCGCTTGCTATGAGACAAGCAGACTTTCGATTCACCAGGTAACTTTGTGATTTCTTCTTTTACTTTTGGACATTTCTTATCTTTAACATGCTTGTATTGATGAATGGTGTCTAAACAACTATTGCAGTAGCAACTCCTTTTTCTTTAGTGGATATGACACTTTGCTTCCTGCCGATGATATCAAGAGTGCCTTGATTAAGCATTTCAGTTCATGTGGAGATGTCACAGATTTGTACATCCACAATGACCATCCCCAAACTGATGTTCTCAAGAGGTATTTGTGGCTTCTCCATCTTCCTCCAGTTGTGATTTTTTCCCAGCTAACTGAATAAACTTGTTTCTTTTCTTACAGCTCGGGTGTGCTTTCTGTTTATGGAGAAGGCTCTCTAGAGAAGGTGCTGGCACTTAATGGAACTGACGTGGGAGGATGGAAGGTACTCGTTGTGGCTTTTCGAGAAACAAAATACGCCCCTGAACCCTGTCGTCTTCTTTTTGGCTATACTGCCCCAGGTACATATATATTTGATTCTTGATTCTTGATAACAAAGTAAGACATGTCATTAAAATATCATTGGTTTGTTTCAGAATGTTATATGAAGAATACTGAGATCACCTCGGAGTAGAAGGCTTTCTCTTTTCCCAGAAGAAGACGAAGCTCTTTTCTATTACAAACATGCTAAGACTGTCACAAAAGAGATTGTATAGCAGTTGCACCTTAAATTCCTTGTCAGCTTCTTCATTGCCATAGTCTAGCTTCCAGGGCCGGACTTGAGGGTAGGCAGGATAAGCAACCGCTTAGGGCCCCCAAACAAATTTTTATTTTTGGGAATTAAATTTATAAACTTGTTTAAGATTCTTAGGGTGTTTTTTTAGGAAATCTCTAAACAGAATCATAATTTTATTTCGAAAAAACTTTGTGTAGTTGATACCTTCTTCATATATAGAACTTACTTGCTATTACATATGACTTGAAATTAACATATAAGAACATACGATTTGGTTTCGCTTCGGTCACCAAATATGGTTGGACCGGCCCTGCTAGCTTCTTAACCGCAGCTGCAATCTTTCTTTCTAATGTAGCTGAATATACAAATCTAAATCCACCAAGAATTGAATCAGCAAAAACTGTATGTCTGAAATGCACTGACGAATCCAAAGTGAGACTCGCTCTAGAGTTTTTTCTTTAGCTATAATGCAACGAAAATGTAAGAAGAATGCATTTAGAGTTTAATTTGCATAAAGCCTTAGCAGTAGAGCACAAACAATCTCCTGACAATCTGGCCAGTTGAAGAGCAGCAGAATAGTGAGCCAGCCAGTAAGGACTAGTCTCCCAGCCTAGGCTTTTCGGACTTGATAGCCTGCATTGTATGAACTAATGAGCCTAGAAGACCATAGTGATAAGGCATCTACAATGAAGTAAGGCAGCCTTCAAAAATAATGGATGCAGATAGACCCTAAAAGTTTACCTTCCAGATGCCACTTTACCCCAAGGGATTCATCCCCTCTTCTAAGTCCTGAATTCTATCAACTTCCTAACACATTCAAGATAATATTGCATCATTATCATAGGTTAACATGAAGACATAGCCAGAAACTATAAACCTGGAGGCACATTACATCAGTAGAC
>OVAF01001198.1:0-24801 GCA_900406245.1 Odontarrhena argentea | reverse complement strand
ATGGCAGCCTCTCATGAATAGTTAGGAAGAGGAACCCTACTTTATTATATAAGATATTCTCTCTTAGAAAATAAACGAGTGTTGAAAGGTCAAAAGAAATCAGCAAGTTAACTATTTATTAATAGGTTTTCGATGAGATTATAAGAAAGTGGGAATGAGATCAAATTAAAATTAGGTCGGCGCCGTCACTCTGCTTGCTTACATTTTCAGTAAAACGGCGAGGACGGTGATCTCACACGCCATCATTTTTATTTTCTCAATTAACATGTAATATGTATTAAATTGAATTTTTTGACAAAAAAAAAATGTATTAAATTGAATATAATAGCGATACTAACATAGTCATTAGGTTACAATTCCTGTTTTTTTTTTTACCATTTGTGTTTTATTTTCATTTCTTTTTTAACTGTTTGGCTTAAACAAAAATAATGTTGATAACTACTGAAAAAAAAAAATATAGCTAAACATGAATTTAGTTTTGAGGCAAAAAAAAAGAAAAGGATTTTGATCTTGAATTTGTTTGCACTTGAGAATATAAAATTAAATTTAAAGAACTAGAACCAAAAAAAATAAATTTGGTGAGTTAATAAATTTCATAAAAACATGTGTGAAAAACAAAATTTTGTTTAGCTAATTTTGTAGAATGACTAGTAATTAGTATCAACAAAGCTCAACTTAATAATAAAAAGAAAAAAAAAACAGAAATTCTTATATATATGATAGAAGTTGTAAGTAATGCGAAACATGGCACACTAATTATGATGAAATTTCCCCCATCATCTATCGGAACCAAACATGAACACATGTACATGCACATGCACATGTCATTCTTTGCAACTTAATTCTCGAAACTGTCCTTGGCGACGTTGTTGGCGTTATTCAAACAGAAGACTAAGGCCTAATCATATAATTATATTTAGATTTATCAGACATCTTTTGTATTGTAAAACCGTTAATGTAGTATGGCCTATTGGCTTACGTCGTCATTGTGGTTTTACAGGTCGTAGGATAAAGCCAGTGCTAAATTTTTATTAATTTTTCTCATACTTTGGTTTTGGTGAATCACAAAGTGACCAACTTGCTTTTGTCTTATTCCTCTTCATTATGACTTTCTAACCCTAATTTGCCACTCTCTGTATCTTTTCACGATTCTGGTCGATTTTTTTTTTCTCAAATATGATAGATCAATAATCACACATTCGGTTTAAACTTAAAACCTGTAAAAGTGAATTATCTTAAGGCCAAATGAAAATAAATTACGGCGAATCCAAAAACTGTCTAGCATATTGATTAAGTGCTACCCGAACATGATTTATATCAGAAACTACTGATTAAGAATAAACTGTATTCCAAATAGTTGTGGTTGTGAGATGAAGCAATCAGAATCTCCGAATGTTAGTTCACCACCTCAGTAACATATTTATCATTTGGCGTCTTTATTAAGAATAAGACAGAGAATTAAAAAGATAAAATCTGAAAAATACGTAGAAGAAAGGATTAGTGGATATAGTAACGTTTAGCTGTGCCTATTATTATTAAACACGTCGATTGAAATAACGCGCGAAAAGATGACCGTAAAGCAACGGTAAATCAATTTATCCGCATTCAAATCTAATGTTGGGTTGGTATGTGCCTTGGTAAATTCGGATTTTATACTAAAACTGTACTCCACAAGAAATCAAAATAAATACAACGGAATAATTAATATTTTTATAGTCTTATATAATCATAAATATTATGGAATGGAAGCTGATGTGTGGGTGTCGCACTGAAGCATTGAATGCATGCACGTAACCGGACGTTGGACAACTCATCGGTTGATTTATTATTTAATCATCGTTCGATGTAATTCATAATAAATATATAGAAGTTATTATTATCATTATTATTATTTACTTTTAACTAAATAGTTCAATACACAAATGACCGGTTCCAATATCTTATTAATGGAATTCATGGAGTCACAACGACGTGAGATTCACTCTCCTATATTAGAAGACAATCTAATTCCCAAACAGATTATTTGTCTCGTTTGGAACGTTCGGGGCGATCAAAGATCTTTTGAATTTTTTGTAATCTCTTTTCTTTCGAATTGATTAACTAATTTGAATGGTTTTTAATATTTACTAACGTGTGCGCTTGATAAACCAAAATAAAAATAAAAATTGTTCGATGCAAAACACTGGAGCCTACAAACAACATGAACAATATATAGAAGTTTTTGACCCATCTCTATGAAGATAACCTCTCAATGAATTGGTAACTTATAAACTTTAATTAATCAGATTTTAGTATTTAATAATTGTCAAGATATCTTCATGTACACAGGGATTTTTGGTTTAGTGGCTATCCAAAAAATGGAAATCTCTGTATCGAACTTCCATGGCTTAACTGTGACAAACCTTATTTTTCACACTACACGGCTTCGTACATTCTCAGACCCACTCTGCTTTCTACTCACGGGTTGGTTTGACTATGTTGATCTCCCAACACACTATACGGTTTACTATTAATTACTTATAGTCATTTCGATTCTAACTAATTTGATTCCTTAGTAGCAAGCTCACTTAGATTTTTTTAAGATCGGACTTAAGAGCTTCATAGTATTTTCTCTAATGCTTTTGATTTTTTTTCAAAGTATTTGCAGAGCAAAATAAATCTCTATATCGAATCCACTTTAATTAAGATCATTCCCAACAAAAATAGATTAGAGGCCGACTACGAAACTACCAAGACTATAAATTTTTTGGTCCAAACTTGAATTTTTTTTTTTTTTTGAAAATCATATTCATCTTAATTCAATCCATGCAACTCCTATACATTGTTTAACTGTTCATTAGAATATTCTCTTGGGATATCTAAATTCATATCAGTATCAAATATAAAGATATAATCATGTGAAGTATATCATGATATTACAGCTGACAATCCAGAGGACTAAAAGATCTGATGAAAACCTAACACATCATGTTAATGAATTCCTTGCCTTTTCATAAAAGATTTTTGATTTAAAAAATGAAAAAAAAACATTTATTAAATTATAAACAAAGGAAACTAGAAGAATAATGTATGATATCATATTGACATCAATAATGATAGAAATGGAATCAACTGGCATATCGTACCGTGTGGACATGTGAAGGAAATTTCCAGGAAACTACACTACACTTACTCTTGAATGTGACTCCCTACTATTCTTGTATAGCCTTTGCCTCTCTTTTTTCGTGATCCCTAAGTGATGCCAATAGTCATTTTCCCAAAGGTTGGTACACCAAAAGTATGATATCACTTACTCCGGAAAAATGTATTGACCTGACCTTTCAAATGCATCGATGATAGTATGGTATACTTTAGCATCATTGCCAGAAAAAAAAAGAAAAACTAACCAAATTGCTCGGCAAAACAGTGTTGTTTACAATGATCCACTAAGTAGTAGGAAAGAGTGAGACGCCTTGGGCCTGATGCATCGAGAACGGGCCGGCCCTTGAGTGCTCAACGAGAGGTCCATGCTTTTGATACACGTTTCGAATTTATGAAATCTTACACTTAAAACTCGTATGTACAAATTGACATTTAAGTGATACATAAGATGGGAGACTAATCAATGTAAAGCACATAGGTCAATTCAATCATTGCTAATTAGTTTTTAAGTTGGAACATCATGAAACGTAACTTAGTATCAGAACTCAACACATGCTGTCCATGTAAAATGAAATCAACAGGACCCAACGAGAGGCTCGATCGATCTTATCTGAAATTGACCCATCTAAATTAGTCCGACCAATCTAACTTGAAACTAATATGGATTAATACTATGATAAGATGACCATTATCTTGAGGGGGCTTGTTGATATAATATCAACATTTTCGCGTTCTTTACTATGTAGATGGTAGTTTAGTATTTTTATAATGAAATTAAAGATTTTTTAGTATGAAATAGGCGTTTTCACTATTTTGTGGTTTTAAAGTGTTTTTGAGGAAAACATGCAATAAGAGGTCGAATTGGAGTTTTTCTTACCACCTTCATTCAAGAAAACATTCTTACAGACGTTATAAGAACTTCACAGAAGAATCTTTCGAATTCAAGATGAAGCTGAGATTTGAAGAATTAACATCCATATGCAAGTGAAATCAATTCGTTTAGAGTTATAACCAAAGATAAATAACTCTTCCATATGCAAGTGAAATCAATTCGTTTAGAGTTATAACCAAAGATAAATAACTCAATTACTGAAAAGATGTCATTCTGGAAATAAGATATTGCCCAAAAAGAATGAATACCAGATCGATCGATGAGCCTCAGCTTTCATATCGATCGATATTCTTTGGTCACATCTAGATTTTTTGTCAAAGCAAAAAACTTGATTCATATGCCATGTGCATCAATATTTGATTCATAAAATATTACAAATTCATCTCAATCTTTTTTGCGGAGTCATAGCAACTTCTTTAACGTATACAAAAACCAAAGCATATTTTTCTAAGCAAAACCACCAAATTTTTAATAGTTTCCTAGATCTACAAAGTTTTATGTAACTATTGTGATTGTTTTATAAGGGAAACGATCTCACACCTTTGTCAACTGATATGGAGAAGTTTGTTATGGCTTGCACATTATTTTATGTGGATTCAGTCTTTACGCACTATTGTGATGAACATGTACGCTTGCATGATTATTTTGGATGAAAACAAATCCCCCATCACTTGTGAAGAATATTTTACATAGGAATATTAGTGGAATCTAAGTAATATATAAAGCTTAATTTTCAATTCATTTTTTTCCAATTGGTTTTAAGTTAGAAATCTGTGAAATTTAACAACTCTGGTTCAGTTTAAGATATTTAGAAATGGGAGAAAACTTTATTGTCTGAGTAGAGGAAGCGGGTAAAACGGTATAGATCAAATAGATAAAATGTGGATCAAGTATATTAAACAGGTTAAGAACGAACAAACCGGATCAATCGAACTAAAATATATGTGAATGAAAAAATTAGGATAAATGGGCCAAACAATTTTTAACTAATAATTAGTTATAGTGATATTATTAGTGTTTTATATACCCTACCAAAAAAAATTAGTGTTTTATATAGAAAATAATCACATCAAAATATAACTGAGAACAACATATAAGATGTTATGTACTAATTGCAATTATTATATATAAAATTAAAAACGAAATATAAATATTATTTTCCATGTAAATTTACAAAATATATTTTACATAATTATACATTTATAGTTATCGTTATCAAAACTCCGTGATTCTTCGACATTTAAAATATTATTAAAATAATCTAGATAACAAAAATTATTATTAAAATATATCTAAAATAGTTTGGGACAAAAAAATTAAATATCAAAAAGTATTACTAAAATATCTAATTTGTTTGGGAAAAATAATTAAGATACGACACCATGTTCAAATTATTTGGAATTTGGAATTTGAACACTGGTAATTATTCTACGAGTTATTTTATATAACTTTTTTTCTTTGTCAACATATAAATTACAAACCAAATGGTGGTGGGCTAGTGATTCATCCGAGTCAAGGTCAAAGATCGATCTTCCTCAACGTGGAATTATCTAACAAACCTCATTTGGACCAGTCGAATATGCTGTCATGCTTTAGACCGGTCAATTAGAAAATCCGATGAGTGAACGACTTAACGGCTACACTCACCCTAAAGAAATTAGTCGGGTGTTAAAAAACTGGATTATGTAAAGAAAAACTTATAACTGATAAGTCTTATATACTAACCATTTGATTTATTTAAGGTTGGAAAAATAAAAAGCAACTGCAATATAATGCCAAGAAGACAGTATTGGCACGCTGCTCTATTCACATATTTGGAAACGTCTTTAACGCGGTTTGAACGCTGCTCTATTAACGGCCATAACCAATACCTACATACCATTTCTGGTTTTGGACATTTCTGGTTTTGGAAGAAAGCAAAACGTCGATTTCAGAAATATCGCTTTGATTGGTATTTCACATATGCATCTTTCTTATCAATCCTAAATTCATATTTGATGTGAGATGTTTATTTATGTTTTGTTAATCTCTAACACTTTATTTTTTAAAAGCTGATATATGTCAGTTCGGCCATTTTCTGATTGATATAAGATACGACCATTTCACATAAACTTTCCACTTTAATGATTTTGCTATTTTATTCATCAATATCTTTCGTTTGAAAAACAGATAATTATTAGCCGGAAACAAAATATGTGAAATCCAAAACTCGATCCGAAATTCAAAACTACCCAATTTTTAAACATTAGATATACAAAGTTTCTAGACACAAATATGGATATCTTGATTTTAAAACCCATGATGCTTTCAAATATAATTTTATCAACTACATCTGATATTTCTAATAAATATATCATAATTTTTTAAAATTAAGAAATATGTAATTTTTTGTAAATAAAAATAATTAAAATATTCTTCAATATTTTAAAAAATTAATTAAGTGGAAAGCTTTGTAAAATTTATGTTTTAACTTGTTGATAGTTTTAATATTAATATTCTGTTGTTTTCTACGGAATCATGTATGACGGATCGGTACATCCGACATTCCGACTACTACTTCTGAATCTTCAGTCCGGTCCATGCATAATCCAGTTACGTGTCTGAGTGCAACAAGATTCATTATATATACCCATCGTTTTAAAAAAAAGATGTACAACTGGAGAGTGGTTGTAATCACTTGGACCCTGAAATTTATACGAGTTCCTATCAGAATCGATGGAACACATGTAGTGATCATGATTAGTGATTTTGTGAAAGGTGATTTAGCTGATTAAGATTTGTGAAGGGTGACTATATATATAAGTGAAACAAAAGTGTAACGCTCAATAATATTGAGTCGACAAATAATAACGGCTACATTCAAATGCAAAATGAATAGAGAAAGAGAAAGGTTACATAATGTAGGTTTGGCTTTTCGGGCACAGAAAAGACACGAGAGTAACAAACGACAACGATTTGAGGTGGTATGAATGGCAAACCTTATCTAGTCCCTACGCATCAATCAAACTTTTGATGAGGATTCAAAACAATTTCCATATATCTAATATTTGTATATGTAGGGATGTATTCTAAAGACTAAAGAGAAATATGTTCAAAACATAAAATAAATCTCAACCGGAATCAATGATGTCACAAATTGTTGCGCCAATCAACATATACTAAAGATAGTTCAATTGTGTAATCATGAATTTTTTTTGTTTTTTTATAACATGAACTTTAATTTTCTACCAATTTGGTACATGATCTTTATTATCTCTCTACTACTTAGTTTTGATTCTCACTTACCTATTTGTTACGGTCCAAAAAATTAATTTGATTTAAAATTGGTTTAATTTTGTTTTACTATCCACATAGAGTAAATAAAGATCATGTACTAAATTGATAGAAAATGAAAATTTGTGTTGTGTATCAAATAATGAATAAGTTCAAGATAACACAATTTAACTTGGTATAATACATGTCGATTGACGCAAACAACCAAAACTGTCATCATATCTTCCCTAGAACACCACTTTCGCCCCTATAATTTTCTCGCAATTCTATAGTAGACTAGTAAAAATGTCTTTTATTTTGAAAAATATCATTTGAAAAATATATATTGCCAAAATCATATATAAATATATTTATTAGTACATTTTCAAATAAATAGTGTATAATTGTGATTACAGAGTCTTTACGGATCAAATTGGCTTCAAAATGTTTGTTGTTGAAAGAACAAACTATGATGCGAGAGTAGAGGAATAATCCATTTGTGTTGGACATGAGGTTATTTCTCTAGTTGTGAAAATTTACAATGTGTTAACATTTTTGACATTAGTAAAGAATTTTTCTTTTTGCATGAGAGATTTCATACTCGACGATTTTTCAAAGAAAAAGGGAATTTTTTTTTTTTTTAAATTGTATAATTGCAATGAAAAATGTAATATTTATAAAAAGGAATACTTGAAATTCTTGTTATATTTTTCTCTAAAAAACAGGTAAACGATCAACCAATAAAGATTTTGGCAGCCATTTTTGCATATATGAAGGTAAAATTAATCTATCTACTACATCTCTAAACTACAAGAACGTTAGAAGGAAGAATAAATAGCATAAAATAATTTATGTGCAAATGCACAAATATAAAATAGAATCAAGAGAACATCTCTGTGCTGGCAAATTCTATTATTGTTGTGTGTGTTGAATTGAACAATAATGATAAGATCTGGAACAGTACGTCTCAAAATCTAAACGAGATTGAGGCTTATCCACGTGAGTGACAGCCGCATACCTGTCCACCTCTTCTTTGCCCTTTGTCCCTTTTATCATATACATGAGATTTCAGTATTTATTATATTATTTTCTGGAGATTTTGCACAATTTGTACGACTTGTTCCAATATGTTCTTATTATTAAACAATTGTGGTAGATCTTACCTAAAACAGCAATTACAGAAATTCTCTTTATGTGCATTTAATTTAGACGTTGAGGGTATCTATCAAGAATCAACAAAAGTGATAAAAAAATGTCTGTAGAGTTAGGTATTGAGTCCATTGACTATTAATGTTGTAGTATCCAAAAATTAAAAAAAGGAATAAAAAAAGAGTTGAAACAATTTGAAGATTGGATTCAAGACATTTAAAAATGTATCCACTAGAGCAATATGATAGATAGAGCTGGTTTCATTATACAAGTTTCTTATAAGATATTTTCTTTTTTATAATATCCATTTGGTTAAGTATTTAAATATTATGTGGTATAAAGAGCATTATGTCACAAACTTTCTAGTCTTTCATTTAGATCACCACTAGTTGGGGACTCTGAAAATTTTTTTAATAATTTAACTGTTTTCTTTTTATATTTATCTTCTGATTTTTTTTTCAAACCATAAATTAATATCGATTAGATCACAACTGGTAGACTTAATAGCCGTCTTGCATAGTGTATAGTGTAGAGAATTTGTCACTAGGCCAAAATCACTTATGCATCCCCTAATTTTGATAGTTACCTTACTTTTATTTTTTGTTGGTGTTATATTTTTGCTAGAAATTTCGAAATATTCCCAAATATATTATTTTCCGGATTCATATCTAGATGTTCACTTCAGTCAACTATTTGAATCTCTACAAATCTTTATGTTTAATTGTAAATTTTTAGATCATATCAACGGTTTACACGCAAGATATTAATTTATACATTGAATAGAGAAAAATTACATTTTCGAGATCATACTTCATATCTGATATTGAAATATTAAATCTTTAAATAATTAATTAGAAACTTTCACGAATAGTTTGTAGTATTTTGAAAAGTCAAATTTAAAAACGATAGTTTTGAAATTTTCCCAAAACTATATCTTTTTTCCTTCGTCCCACCTCTATCTCAAAAATTTTTGGTATGATAGTGGTATATGACGTCGATTCTATCTCTTAGTTATTATCATTACTATTGTATGGGCACTTAATTACAATATTAATTTATAATTAATAAAAAAAACATGGAGTGTGTCAATTTACAGATTTTCCTTCATATCTCAGTTCACACATATATAAAGGAACTTTTAGTCGTTAGCATTATAATATGATTACTTTGAAAAATTAGCACAACCTCAGAGCATGATATTTCTTTGTGATGGCTCCCCGAAGAAAACAACCTAAATGGAATCAAAAGCAAAATATACTCGAATATATACAAACGAGCCGAGACTAGTAAGAAGATTCATCTATAATTCAAGTGAACGTTAGGGGTTCACAAATTGTAGGTAACTCTTAGGACCACAACATTATTTTATGTTGTCAATATCATCATGTCAGTCCAGCTCAGAGTTGTACAGCAAAACATTGGCTTCATTCATATACAGAATCGTTCGTATCAATCAATTGATTCTCTCTTAGAATTGTAACGCATTATTTATCTAAGATTATAATATATACTTTGTTGAATTTGGAGTAAAAGTGAAATTTCTTGAATCACATCACAATACTAACTTGAGACTCTTCGAGTTTTATATGTTCAATATATTTCCACATTTTTTTTTTTTTTCCACCGGCAAACCTAAAAATAACAATTTATAGATTAAGGAACCGGTCCCAGTGAACCGCCTTCAATCAAAAATTACGAACTGTCTCTATTGGACAATGCTTCTGCAAGAAAAGTTATATATTTCCACATTTTATGTTATGTAATTAAGACTCTCAGGAAGTGGACCAAAATAATAATAATAATAACACTCGGAAATAAATGTATGTCTTGTAAATCATCTATTTCGAGTTATCTAAATCCAATTGTAAAATGAGATCGCAAATTCTAAGAAAGTATATTTTAGCTTCCATAATTATTTTTAATGGAAAATATTATTTTTGCTGACCAACTTTCTTAAACGCATGACGAAAATATGTTAAGAAGGACAATTACCACTATAATTTTGTTGAATTTATATTTTTGAAAATATTTTATAACAGTGCATTTACTAATAATTCAATTATATAAGGGTGTTTGATAAGGTTCCATAATTTTGCCACAAATAAAATAATTTATAAATTTCACCGCTAAATTAATCAAGTCATTACCACATTTTAAGAGGAGTCATCATGTAAGTTTATGTTAGAGATCAATTCCCCTCAAATACGGAAAATTCGGTGAGTGAACTCTTCGACAGTTACACTCATCTCCGGGAATTAGTTGAATGTTAAAACTCAGATACTTCTTTTTACTAAAAAAAACTTATAAATCTGCGGTAAATACAATACTTTTGAAATATGTTTCTAAGGTAAATATCACCTTTAAACCATCTATACCAATGAATTTTTCAGAAATTAACCTTTTTAAGTTTTTGGTAAAATACACCGGCTCTCGAGCTTATGTTTTGATTAACTCGAGACATGCTTTGTTAATTGATTTGATCTGTGGTTCAACAAAGAGAAACTCCATGATTGGTAGGAGTGATTTCATTTCATAATTTAAAATGAAGGAAAACAAACAAACAATAGGAAACAAATCCAATGTAGAATGATAAATCTTTTATCAAACAAATTCGAATTCTACTCAGACACTCGTGTACATTTTCAACAATTAAAGCATCACCAACAAATTATTTACAAAGAAACGATACATGGTGAATGGAAATTAACCAATGTGACCACCACCACCACCACCACCACCACCACCAGCAGGGGACGATTCAGCAAATCACGAATCTCTGGGGGGAAAATCTTCAAAAACCGAACATATATATTACAAATTCTCCTCTGTTCTTCATTTGCTCTCTCTCCGATCCATTTGCTCAATAATCCAAGACGAGACGACGTTCACAGGAAGAACAAGAGTACTTGCGTTTGAGGTTGAAACAGAGTGGCAAGAAACAGAACAACCACTTGGTCTCGATGTCTACCGCCGACACTTTCCCACCGCAATACGGACACATCCCTGGTGCTTGTTGCCTACCCAGCTCTCTTTTCTCCTCATGATACACTATCTCCAAACACATTTTTCCTTCTTTTTCACTCTCAATTTCTCAACAGACCCCTTTAGTGTCTTCTCTATATATTGTCTCTCTTCTTCTTTCTTGGGATGTTTGGTTAGAAAAATCTAGAATCTTGAAGAAGAATGAAAACTTAATACAGTAAGTTGAAAGATTGTTTTCTTTTGGTGTAGGGGTTTTAGCAGTACAACGACAATGAATTTATAGGACTATACAAGGGTGGAAGGAGGATTACGTGGCGTAATCTCTAACGTTACATATATTTAATTATTATTTTTTCCATTATTGTTATATTCCAAAAATCTTGAGTCGCGGAAAGCAATTTGTTAAGGTGTAACCATGTTTGATTACATTATATAATGACAGCTTTCACGTAACATTAACCATGTCTCTTCTAACATAAGTACAAACTTTTAAGAGATGAGAACAAAATATTTAAGTCGACAACATTAGGAAGAGGATGGGACCAACAAACTCAGTCGCTTTACTGTTTCACTTCCTTTGCCCTTTGAATGATACATATACATATAAGTTTAATCTCGTCCCAACTCACTAGAAACCAGATTTAAGGCTGCCTTTGTAACAACACAACATAACCAAAGACAATTTGACAGACTTGAATGGGTTTCCAATTCAAAATCAAAAATAAAAACCGAAAACATCATTCATCGATATTTACAGTCTGGGAAATTGCTTCAGACTGAGACTGCTATGAAGCCTCCAATACATGCAAAACCATGCTAAATTCTCTAATACAAAACCGCAATCAAGAGTTACCGTCAGTTACTGTCTCTGAAACTCTTCGATTTCTTATATCATCTTCTGTACATGTATTTGGATAGTGGAAAGCTAAGGCTTCTCGCAACCTATAAACCATATCAGAGGAAAACCCAAAAAAAGAAGAAGAATTGGTGGATCAGTATTGTCTTTGTATTACCCTCTGCTGTATGACTCAAGAATTGCAAAATAAAGCGTGTTACCTTTTGAGCTACATCTTCAGAGACCATAGAACGGTATCTAACAGAACCTTCTAATGGGCAACTTCCACTCTTGATCATAAAGTTTGCATCACAAAGACTTGACACTTGAAGCAGAATATCAGACATCAGGTTGTTCTCCTCTTTGTCGTACCCCGTTGCTTCTTCTTGTTCTTCTTCATCCTCTTCACCAAATGATCCCACAGAGGCAATACACTGGAATATCGCCAGTAGTCTCTCTAGTGGAAAGCTTCCAGGCCCTTTCATGACAGCTTCTTGCTCTGCAATCTCCTTCTTCTCCATCACCTTCCCAGAGGCCCTGAGAGGGAAGAAAAAGTCAGACACTTTTTTTCAAATGCATCATGATATTACCATTACATGCTTTTACTAGACTTGCTATCGAACTCAGTGAATCAAATCATTTTCTATTAAGCCATATGCCAAATGAGAACAATGATACTGTTTTTAATAACTTACTTCCGCTTTCTTTTACGATTATCCATGCCCCCTGTGGAGTCAAACATTGACGCGTCTAGTGTTGCTGGGTTTCTTGATGCAAGAAATGCAGCAATAAGAAGATACTTTGCTGAAGTAGACATATGGAAGTCCAATGTTTCAAGTTCTTCACGGTCTTCAGAACCGTAGCTAGCTTTCTGCCGTCTCTCGATTCTGGTGTTGCCATCATGAGGGTGGCTCGACACCCTGAATATTTCATTTAAACAGGGAGCAATAAGCGGTTGAAGGTGACTATACAGCCTTCTCTTCATGTCTTCACTGGGTGATATCCCTAAATCATCAAGTGGTTCACAATACTTTCTGAACAATGATGAGAAGGTAGTTGACAGTTCGTCAACTCTCCTAGTGACCCTACAGAAAGGTCTCAACACAACACTGCTTGACACCAAAAACTACATCAGTAAACTACATCAGTAAACAATATCTGTAAGGGGTAGAGAAAGCTAGTGTGGAGCAAGGTTGTACTATAGCCTTACTCGAGGAATGCAGAGTACAGTTTCTGGTTAGACTGATTTCTCGAGAAGATCTGACGAAGATCCTCTTCAGAATAGTCAGGGAAATAAAGAGGTATAGGGTCGGTGTATCCCATGTTTGAGTAATAAACATCTGGTGGCAATCCGCTGATAAGTATTATACCGAGTTGAGGCATCTTCAAAACAGAATACAGACTGAAAAAAAACTGGAGAATCATTGAGCCTTTGTCCCAGTCCCTGATAAGATCCACATTATCAAGTACTAGGTATACCATCTTCCCCATGGGTTTATTTCCAGTAGCAGACTGGAGAGTTTCTACGACATTACTAAGGGCTTGGCGAAGCAAGTTGATAAAATCAGATGGCTTGTCACATCGTTTCGCACTAGAATACCCATTAGAAGAAGACTTGGTATGCAGCAGCAACTGATTCAGAATGGACTCGAACAAGAGACGAGGAGTGTAGCAAGTACGGCAGCTTGAATAAACAAAGGGGCGATGGAGATGCCTGAGCACCTGAAGAACAACACTGGTTTTCCCAGTGGAAGCGCCTCCATAGAGCATTATTGGAAGAGTTGGAGAATCCAAGGGGCCCATAAGACGAATAAGGTCGAGAATCTGAGAGCGCCTGCCGGGAAAACCAGAGAGAAGAGCATCGACAGTGAGTGAATCTTCCCCAAAGGTGAGATTGTGAATGGTTGGTGTGGGGGTTTCATTATGTTGAGGGTTGTCAACAGTTGCAGAAGATGATGCCCTGGTACTTCTACGGGGAACTTTTGAACTCTCCTCTCTGGTCATGGTTTTATACCTGAGGCCACAAGGGCAAACGAATTGATCAAATAATCAATGGTAAGGCTGAATTACACTGCAAAACAAAAACAGGCTACACAAAATGAAAAGAAGGATTCAACATCATTCCAAACCCTAAACGCAACTAAAAGTTGGTGACTGTTGACTAATCGCTGTGAGACAGGTAGAATAAAAGCACAAACAGTAGCAATATAATCGAATTCAACTAAGAAAGAAGATGGAGAAGCTCACCGGAGATGGAGATGGAGACGGAGCGGGCGGAATTGGAAGCAGTGGTGGTCACAACAAGTCCACTACTAAATTGATAATGATAAATTCTCAAAACGGCGTCGGATTATATTTTAAATTATGAGGCAATACCGGCTAAAATTATAGTCTTATATATAGGTTATCCAATACTACCATTATCTCTATCTAAACGCAATATCACAATTTGCCTTTTTCTTGGATCAAAACTCCATAAGGCTAAGAGCCTAAGACTCTAAAGCAGTCTTGACAAACAAAAATCAGTAATAATTAACTTTTGCTGGTCAAGCTTCTAACAAGCAGGCAGAGATTGATGCTTCCTCCAGATTATATGATGCTTCTCACAAGCTATAATACAACCATATCTATCAGCATAGGGTCACGCTCTGCTACATGGAAGAATGGTTTAGTGGTTTTCGGTTTGTACTAGTTAATTTAATTGAACGACCAATTCTAAACCGATCCAGGATTTCGGTTTACGTGTCTCCTTTCCTTTGACCGCATTTTCAATGATTTTTACTCCCATGGCTGTGACATCAATTAATAGCCGTCAACTTATTGTAGGCAAAGGATTAACTAGACCGTAGCAACTACATAAACCATTGTGCTCGAACTAACATGTCCTGTATTGGACTAACGTTTAGCAAAACTAAAACAACGTGACTTGTATTGGGAGGTGAAATGCACCATTCCTTGTCCATCCCAAATCTGTCTTTAGAAAGTAGAGATCACAGATAAAAGTCTCCTGATCAAACACACATCCTTAATTTACGACATCCCTATTGTTCTCCTCTAGATACTTACTAAGCATAACATCTCTTACTACTTAACTCATGGATAAGCGTGGGACAACAAAGTCAACAAGCAGACCTGTTGGCTTTGTTATGCCCACAGAAGTGCTCATAAACACCCTGCCCAAAGCCACTTTGACGTACTTAAACTTCTTCTTGTACCATATCTTCACTGTTGCGTACGCCTTCCCCTGGATCTTCTCTGTTCCAACTATGATCGCATCTCTAAGTCCAACATAGCGGGCTTCCTCACCTGACGGCCCACCGTATATTCCCTACCACACAAAACAGATATTACATCCAAACTTTTTTCTTGATTTTTTTTACTAAAAGTAACAGCACTTACATCTCCAACTACATCCATGTGTGGATTGAACACATGCAGTTTTGCTCCCACCGGTTGATGCTTCACCCACTCATGTACTTCCTGCATCTTCTCAGTTTCAATCACATCTCCTTTCATGGAAATCAGAGCAGGTTTAAAGGATGATGGGGGCTTCAACACAGATCCCAAGTGTGTCCAGTTTCCTGCTTTCGGTATGCCTTTGTCCAACGCAAACTTAAGGCAGTCTTTGACAGTGATTCCTCCCTGCCCGTGTGAGTCCACCAAATACTGAGCCGAGTACTCAGTATACTCACTGTCCAGCTCAAGTGCAAGCCGTGCAGAGCTTATCAGATGAACCGCTACGACAGCAGCAGATGCGGATGAATCTGAAAGGAAAAAAATGTGAATGTAAAGTCAGTTTCATTTCCCTCTCAGAAACCAGAATAGGAACTTACCGTGCTCTGGGTCATGCTCAAATTCTGTGATGCCAGGTTTGACTGACATAGTGAAATTGGGATCATAGGGGAGTGCCATCTCCAATTGCTAAACCCTGAATGCATACGAAATTTGCAAGACATTTTATGAATGTGAAGAAACATTTAGAAGCTTAATCAAAGAGAACCAATTTTCAGAAAGTTGAGTTTCCTCAGAGGCATTAGGACCATAGCAAGAGAGAATGGCTTCCAAATAGCTAGATCAAGCAGAAAGAAGGAATAGCAAAAAGAGAGAGAGACAAGAACAATAACAGAACAAGACCTAATTACCAAGGAGAAACATCAATTTGGACAGAGCAGTTTTGCCTAAATCAAACTAAGAATGACAACGAAGAAACGGTTAAACCCTAAAATGTAACTAAGAGTTCCTCATCGTTCACAAATCGCACTGAAAAAGACATTTCCGAAGCGAATTTCGTGAAAAACCAAAGCGATCTAAACCCTAAACAGTAAAGACTAATCACACTTACAAGGGAAGCAAAATCAGTGACAAACCAGAGCAAGCTAAACGAATTCGACAAAGAGAAAGAATGAGAGAAAGTCGTCGAAACCTTACAGGAGACAGAAAGAGAGACAACAACAACGGCCGGAATCGGAAGCACAGTCGCAAATCTCTGTCGCTTGGAAGAGGACAAACAAAGTAGAAATGAGGAAAAGACGCCTATACTAGTAAGTACTCTTCAAGTCTTAAACGACGTCGGACAACACACGTGTGTTATTTTGGGCTTTAATATGGACCTTGGTGGGTTTATACAATGCCCATTGGGCTCTTTGAGACAAGGCCGGTTCGGATCTTGGCGTCTCCTTTGTGGTCTTGACACTTTAGGGAAATTGATTGTTATATAGATGTGACCATCGACAACAGTATTCTCAAAATTCATATAAGAATTTAGTAGTGTGGCATCACTCGTTCATATTTAATTTATGATAACGTATGCTTGATCTTTGATTTGTCTATCGTTGGTATTGTTAGGATATCGATCTAAGTCCCACATCGGAAATTTAGACAAAAAATGTCTAATATATAAATAATTAAGAAATTTCATATAAAATGAGACATTTTTCCTTTAAAAAAAAAAAAAAAAAAAAGAGACATTTTGGAAATAAATTTAATAAGGAGAACCGACTTTGCGACTTAACTCAAAACGAATAATATTATACTAACGGAGAGTTTAGATGGACTTGAAAAGTCTAATAGACGTTGCGGTGGTTAAATGGATTATGTAAAATGTTTTTGAAATAAATAAATTCATATGCTGCTCGAACCCTACATCTGTACTCTTGTCACCAACTCTGGTTCTACTTGGTTTGTTGTGATCGGGTTTGTTCTTTCAACTTTCCATTCGATAAGCCTATACAGTAAAATTTATAGAGTGCCTAAATGAACAGCTAGAAAATAGTGCTAGAAAAATTTCATCTAAACTAAATTATACGTGGTGTTAAAAATCACCTAAACTAAAAAAATTAAATTTAGTTCAAACAATCACTAAAAGTAATTATTGATATAAGATATATATATATACACAAGTTTGGTTTTGATCAATGTAATCCATGCGGCACACGATGAAAAAGATTGGAAATAATAGATAGAGAGTGGGATTCGGTTTAGAAATAGGGCAGAGTAGATTTGATAGTTCGATTATAATATAAAATAGTGTAGTAGTAGGACAATGCATAGCTTTTTCTAAATTATAATATCTTCAACTTTCTCAATTTGAATAAATGATAAAAGGTCCACTAATGGAGAAAAATATTTTTGTTTATATGAAACAATGTTTTTAAAACTGTAGAAAGTTGCCATTACCGCCGTCTGATACAAATATTGTGACTAGGGTATATATTATTAGTTTATTACACCTTTTTGGTCAAAATATTTTAAATTAACTTTTTGTTTGTTGATATAATTTCACAATAAAATAAAATAAAATGCACATTATGTTGGAGTTGGTTTGGTTTGTAGTGGAGATCGACAATTAATGTGCCTCCACGTTTAGTAGAATTAGAAACCTAGTATTTAATATATTAGATAATTGATCTTAGTCCATTGTCTTTTTTTTTAACTTTAACTAGTCTCACTATATTATGCTTTAGTCTCTTAATATAGATATAGTCATGCGCATTAGTGCATATAGTATTTCAAGGACCACATTTAATGTCTTTAGTTATATAATGTAGTATAAATAAAGGCTATCTAGGAGAATTTAGCTAACATGTTCTAGATCAAAACAAGGAAATGAATATAGTACTTTTAGTACCAAAATAAGATATTTTGAGCCAACAAAAAAAAAAGAAGATATTTTGAAATATAGTACTTTTAAAATGATATTTTTGATTTTCCTTAAATTTTTTTTGAACATCTTTTTTTTTTTTTTTTGAACATCGATTTTCCTTAAATTTTAAACTAATAATTTTATGCATAAACCACTAAAATAAATTAGAGTAAATTATATCTAATATTTTCTCAACTAGAAACACTAAAACTAGAAATTTTACATTTAACAATATTATATCTATATATATATGAAGGCATATTTTTAATAAACTAATCTATCACTGAATTCACTAAAAAGTTTAAATACTTCACATGCTGATACTACAGCCCTAGTTGTTTTTTGGGTCGACACTACCACACTAATCTTAGTGGTAGTTGTTATAGATAGATCATAGATGTAAAGGGAGTGCGAATTAATATATGAAGTTGTCATATAGTGCAACCCATGAATGATCTATATAAGTCCTTTAGCCTATAAACTAAAAGTCTAGCTAAAACTAACAATGTTAATTAATTGAAGTACTAATCATTATTCTGACAAATGGTTGCCTAACATATACATGATTATTGCTAATGATATTTAAGCATATACTGTCCATCATTATATAATAACTAATTATTGATTAGTGATGGAGGATTACATGGGCATGCAATGCAAAGTTGTCTTAGTGTCATAATTACTTCGAGCAACTTCCAAAAATTTATATATATATACACAGAGACATATTGGGTTAAGCCAGCACTGTCTTGAGCCACTCTTTGGCATAATGACCTTTCCACTAGCTACAATATGACAAATGATATATTTGGTTCACATGAAACCTTATCTCAAACTATGGATTACTTCATTCAAGTAACTTTAATGTACATTTCAACTAAGATTAATTATTAACGTGCCATTAACCCTTTTTTTTTGTATCACACTATTTTATTGAAGTTCAACCAAAGATTCTAGCTATGAATCTAAGTTGCAAGATACAAAATAAGACGAAGTTCGTGAGAAAATTACAGTTGTTATGTAATATCTGCGATTACTAATAATCAGTTGATATGATCCTCGATCAAGACAACAATCACTGGAGTCTGCCGGTACGTTATCATCATATGTCTAAAGTAAAAAAAAAAAAAATGGTTCTTATTTTTCAGTTTAAAGATTTGAACCTGTGATCTAAAATTTGATTAAAACTACTTTGTATCATTGCACCAATGGAAATTTACTACAATTGATGCTATTAAAATTATAATAAATGGTGATGTCTAAAACGATTGCCTTCCCTACTTCATTTAAAGACCCATTCAGCTCTAAAATATCATCGTATAATTTTCTTGAGACCACATTGATTAGATGTTGAAGCTATAATGTAAGTCCAAACTCATTGTCATAGGATGGTTCGATTGGCTTTAATTTAGGTAAAATATATGCAATTTATATTCCAAATCTGTGATTCGTGGTTTCAATTGAAGAAGAGTAATTCAAAAAAGAAAAGAGTATTGAGTGTTTAAATCTATTACATCAAATTACGATATTGGACAAATGTTTTCAGACTTTAAAAAAGGACACATATACATGTTTACGTAAAAAACAAAATATTTTTTTAAAAAAATATATCGATACCAAAGATAGTGGAATGAAAAAAGTATAACACTATTTCAAAAAAGCACATTCGATCATGAAGTGAGGCAACTTATGTTTACACAAAGAACAATGCGGTCAAGTTCCACTTTTCTTGGGTTATAATTAATTTCTTCTTTTTACTTCTTGAGTAGTATAAAGCAAAAAGATATAATAACAACAAAACAAGTTATATTTATATATAATTTTCTAACAAATAAAAAAACAACAAATATTAAAAAAAGCTAATCAACAAAGGAAACTTGGATTGTGTTGGGTAGACAAGTGCCCATGAATCCTTGCTCCTCGTATACCTTCTCCCCTTGGTCAATCATATCTATACCCCCCAAACATAAGTTAATTACACTTATGCCCTCTTTCCCGCCGTTTTTGACCGTTACTAAACCCGTTTGAAATACCTCTTTTACCCACTCTTCAAACAACCCGTTAGCAAAAAAACCACACCCTTTGTAAAACTTCTCTATTAATTCCGCATCCACCGTAAACCCGAATCTTTCTTCCTGTTCTCCGAAGATCTCCTCGCACGAATCTTTGATCTTCGCCACGAAAAATTTAGTTATCTCTTCGTTTGAAGAAACTGTGAAGTCAAACCGGTTCTTGATTGAATCAAAGAATGGTTCTTCGAGTCCGCTTGACATTTGAGTGGCTGGTTTTGCTTCTTCTTCATCTTCGGAATCGACTTGTAAGTTGAGGTCAAGAGCATTTGATCCGAAGCTTAACTGTCTTGAGAACTCTTTCTTGATGTTGCTTATGTCACAAGTGACATTCCCCTCTTCCTCCTCTTCTTGGATTCTCGGATTCTTGGTCTTGATCATTGTCGGTGCAGCATCGGATTCTGGTTTTCTCTTGTGACTGACCAGACCTGAACTCGATTTGTTACACTTCAACACCATTGGTATGACCGAATTTTCATTCTCTATACATTCATCATCTTCTCTCGTTAAAAGGAAGATGATTTGGCTCTTCTTTCCTTGAAACTCATCCAAATCTCCGGACTTTCCGGCCTCAAATCTATCTAAGAGGAGTTTCATGAACCGAGCATTGGCTAAATCAACCCGCTCTATCAAAACAACAACCTTTTGCTGGTCCCTCAACGCGTTCTCGAGCTCCTCGCACACTTCACTAGTCTTGGATGTTTTTAGATTGATCTTCAACATATTATCGAGTGACCCGAAGAGAAAAGTTGTGATCGTGAGAGCCAATCTTCTTTTCGCAGTCACATCATTCCCTGAAATCAACATCCAAGCATCTCTCCTCTTACTCTGATTTAAAGATTCTTCTATGGCTACAACAATTGAAGGAAGAACTTCTCTTTGCCATGGAATGTTCTCGTGAAGCTTTTCTGATAATTCACTCGTTGTAATCGCTCTCTCTGGCTCTTCTTCATCCGAGTTCTCTGAATCAGACGGAAATGGAGAAGGACCAAGTGCAAGAGTGATCTTGGTCTCTACACCTTCATCATTGTTACTCTTGAATCCATCCAAGCTCAATTCATTGTTTACACTCTTCTTTAGACCGTCTTGATTGTTACTTCCGAAACTAAACTCGATAGTACACGAGTTCTGTCGTCTGAATTTAGCCACCGAACTAGATGCACGTGAGTTTACTTTCAGACCTGACGAGTCCACAAAAGAAATTGTAGCTGCGGAATCTGGCAAAACAGAGTTGCTTTGTTCAGTCCTCCAACCGTAGCTTTGAGCAGTCATACCGGGTTTTCTATGGTGAAGAGCTTGACAAAAACGGTTCCATTTCTTCCTCAGTATACTCAGTTCATCCTGAAACTAAAATACACAGAAGAGAATTGGTTCAAGTAACCGCAGATACGCCGTTAACAAAACAAAGATCATTGATTTTAACAACAAATTTTGTACCTTTTGGTTAGTGTTGTTGTTGTCTCCATGAGACTGCAACCAAGGCGGTAAGATTTTGTGTTGAGCTGATATAAAAGCTTTTGCTTCTTTCTCATAGTTAAAGGCACATTCTCCACAGAAATTGAGTTTATATTCTTCCTCTTCTTCACCTGCTCTTTCTTCTTCTTCCTTAACTCTGATTGGCTTCATCTCCATCACTTGAGAAGCCATCTCAGCACTGTGACCACTAAAACACATTTAAGTAATTTAGTACTTCAATCATTGATAGAAAATCTGGAAAGAATAAGAAGAAGAGGAGACAAACCTAGAAGCATGGAGGGTTAGTGAAAGTCCTCCTGAAGGAATTGAAACAGCTTGAAGAGCCCACTGAACATCAAGTGGAGGTTGCTTCATTTGACATCTCATGTATGTTTGGTAAGAAGCTGTCCCCAATAGCCAAACTTTGGCTCCTGAGTTACCATAATCATAAACTAATCTCCCTATCTCCTCCACTAGATGATCCGCGGCGCTGTAATTAGATGACGATGCACCGCTCCAGACTGCCCAATTCAGATCACCAAGACAAACAATGACACCTTTGCCACCCCAAGATGTGAAAGAATCAATTTTTCTCTTCAGTTCCCTGACTTGTCCTTCTATATCATCCTTCTTCATGAAGTTCAAACCAACTTGAGAAAACTGAAACTTGATGAAGTGGGTTTGCTTTAAATCATCTGGAACTTCTCCTCTCTCAATCCTACCCATGAGCTTTGCAACCACTCCTTCTGTTAGAGACACAGAGTCTCCAACTATCACAGTGTTCCTCTTCTTGTTGTTCTTCTTCCCTAGAAGCACCTCGATGACCGGGTTTGCGTCTTCTCGCACGAGATAACCTTGATCTGGAGTAAAGGTCTTTCCTTTAGGGAAATGGAAAAAAGGGTTCTGCTCAAAAGAGTGATGATTAGTCAAATGGGCATGCCAGATCTTACTTGGGTTAGGACTTAAAGTCCCTCCTCCGCCTCCTTGATTGTTTTCACTTGAAGAAGGAGAGCAAGGAGAAGAGAAGACACCGACAGAAGAAGAAGAGCCGTAGAAAACAGGGGAAACAACAGAGGAATCATCCTCTATGTTACTCTTCACAGAAACACTAGAGAGTCCAGCTTCTCTCATAACTCTACTCACACTAGGATCATCAAGAATCGACACAACGAGCTGCTCGAGCTCGACTTTAACCGCCAAGAACGGCTGGTTCTGCTGGCTCTGCTGCTGCTCCACACACCCTCTCCTCTGGTGCGCCTGTGCTCTCTTGAGAGCCGCGACTAAAGCGTTGGAGAGAGAAGGCTGCGTCTGAAACAGAGGATTCGGGTTTGTAGGAAGCCTGTTGAGAGCAACGTTGAAACAAAGCTCGAGAGCTCGGCAATGGAGAGAAGGATGAGCCATTTGGCGACCGAGGCCAGTGTAAGGATGAGATTTGAGACATGCCCTTCGGAAAAGATTGGATCTTGTGGAAGTTAAAAGCGTCGAAGCGACGTGTAGAGGAGTGACCTGAGAATGGCCTCTCCTTCTTGCTAGAGTTAGAGATTGCTTCAAAACTGAAGCAGCCTCTGGTGTTAGTGTCTGGTGCACGGTATAAGCCCCTGTACGCATCACAAATACCACCCTCCTTCAACCTTTAAACCCCTCTCAAGATTTCACAAACAAAATGATTGAGACTTTGAAGTTCCTCTGTTTTTTTTTTTAGCTCAAAAGAAGACGTAGTAATGGAGGAAGCAAACTTAGAGTAAGAAAGATATATGTTTAGTAAGTGAGAAGTGTCGAAGAGATGAGGACAGAGCAAGTTATATATGGTTTTATATTGTTGAGTTGGTTTCATACTTTTGATGTTGTTTACTTTTTATCATTAATTATCATTTTCTTTTCTTTTTATGGTTTTTTGTTTTAAAAAAAATTTATATTCTCCTTTTGCTTTCGTCTTTTGAATAGCAAGACAGCTTTCTGAAGCTTTTTTGAATTTCCCACTTCCTTCAAGCTTCGTTTCCCTCCACAGGTTCAAGTTAAACAATGTTTCAAACTATATTTTATATCATCTGATAATATATATACTGTATACATATGAAATATGCAGGGCCGGCTTAACAATACCGGAGGCCCTGTGAAAATGTTAAAGTTTAGTTATCTTTTTTTTTTTTTTTTCAAAGTTTTTGTTTCTTATTTCTCTCCCAAGTCTATGTGGGTTTCTTTCTTTAAAAAAATGTTCTAGATCTTTTTTTTAACCTGATAGTAGTTACTTCACTTGATTGTTTTCTTGTACTATTTGCTTTTCCTACAAGTTAAAAGTAAAGTATACACAGAAGAAACTTCATTTCATGGAAAGATAAAATTCAACAATAAATCCACACTCTATTTGCTTTCTTGTTGGGATATCTTGATTGATATCAATTACGTTAACTGTGTAATTAGCATTTAGGTGCATTTCCATTATTATGTGATTACGATTTCACAGCTTAGGAAAGTAGGTTTGAGCTCTCGTTGTATATATATATTGCTTTCTACAAGAAGATCAATACACAGAAATTTCTTCAAACATTTGTGTCCCTCTGGATTTATCATGGTATCAGAGCACGAACCATTTTACTTTTCTTCTTAATTCTCATCAAAATCACCCACTAAAACATACCGAACACCGAACACCGAACACCGAAACACAAAACGAAAACGAACCCGAACCTAAAACTCGATGGCTGAAGGGACTTCTAAACAAGAGAGAAGGACTATCTCACCATTCGATCTAACTCGGATGCCTGTATACGCTAATGCAGTATCCGCAACTCCAACAGCTTCTCAAATGGTCAATCGTGTGATCACAGATCAAGATAGAGATGCTGTTCTCGGACTCAATGACGACCAATGGAAGGCTGTTCTA
>OVAF01001197.1:0-24806 GCA_900406245.1 Odontarrhena argentea | reverse complement strand
GGGGCCCCCCCCCCCCCCCCCCCCTCAATGGCATTGACAATGCAATGAAATAGCAACGTTTAGAGGGAAGCTCTGAAATAGCCCAAATCTACGAGTAACAGCTCTCCGAGATCGCCGGTCTCTAACAGCTATCGGACCACCGAACAGGTGCCAAACTGCCATCACACTCTCTCTTTACACCTGTTTCGGGTTATTGATAGATAAAATAGCTATTCTCTCCAATTATTCCGTAGTACTGTCTCAATTCGAACCAGTTAAAATTTGCCCAAACACTCACAAAGAAGTTTCTTTTGTTCCCCACAAACCATCTTAAATTCTCCTACAAATGCCTCATCCACCCATTTGAAAAGATAATCCACATTTGTATGCACCAACCTCAAACAATGTCAATCAAAACAACACATATCATAAGCTAAAAAAAAATGGATTTCTTATACCGGTTGCACCTAAAGAACTGACGATATGCATTCATAGTGGTTGTAGATTTGGGTTATTACAAATAAACTTGATGGTGAAATAGGCAATTTTTAAAAAGTTAGTCTAGGTTTGGGCAATTACAAATAAATTTGGTGGTGAAATAGGCAATTTTTTAAATTAGTGTGTATGCTTACGTGGCAACGGAACCACATGTACAATGCCACGTGGCCAAAGTTAACGGCAAAACAGACGGATGTTTTCAATTTGATCATTTAGGCATACATACAATTTTAACGGGGTGACGAGTGACGTTTACGAATAATAAATGCGTATACATTCATATATCCATAAACTTGGTGGCGAAATAGACAGTTTTTCCTCGTTTAAGATCAAAGCAGAGTATTTTCAATGGAAGTGGTCTTGGCCGAATTGGATCTAGTTTTCTTCGTATAATCACTGTCATTAAGGGATTATTTGTTCATATAAAATTATACAGCTTTTTTCTTTTTCTTTTTCTTTTTTTTTTGTAAAAATATGCTTTATATAATAAAAGAAATTCAGTCACCTAGATACTGACAAAAAAAACAGTGATACTAAAACAAATCTTAAGCTATGTATATGTTTGGTCTTTTAATGACTAGTGTTTACTTTAACTTCACAGATGTTAAATTTGTTTGGTGCTTATACGTTAGAAGCTTAAAATCAAGTTACGTGTAAAGGAAGTCAAAAACTGTATAAAATAATTCTGCCTCATTTTATATCATCGACTAGAGTANGGCTAAACAAAAAAAAAAAAAAAAAAAAAAAAATCGTTACAAATCAGAGTTTCAGCTATTTACTAAAAATAAACCAAATAAGTTAGATTGATTCGTCTATGCACAACAACTTGGGACACAATATCATAACTTAAATAATCCACACTAGGTTATACCCCTCGCCATGCGCAGTTAAAAATGTTATTAATATGTTTTGAAAAATTAATTTGTAGAAACTAAGTTGTGGTTTGTTTGAAGTTTTTTTTTATATATATATATATATATATATATATTGATATTTTCATACATACTATAATATACATACAGATCGATTAAGAGATGTAATGTATTTAGATCGATGCATCTCTAGTGATCTCTATATAATTAATATTATGTATTTTTTTTTACAAATGTTAGATAATGTCTTGCGCTAAGCACGAAACCGAGTTAACTTTATATATATCTACAGAAATAATAACTAAGTGAATTTAATTCTATTTGACTTAACAATTGCATATATATATATATATATATATATATATACGTTCATATTCCGTTATACAGTATTATCTTATATAATAAAATAAATTTTATTTTACAACTATCATTGAGAAGCTGTCATATAACACATATATTTTAAACTCATTAACAGAAAAACAAATGAAAAACTCTTAAAACTAATACTACAAATTTATATATTAGAAAAAATGTGTAATGTGCTTCTCATAAAAAATGAGTCTTAATAAGATTTTTCATACAATAATTGTATACTCTAATATATTTTTTATATAAACCCAAACTTAGATTATACGGTATGCTTTTCATAAATATTTATAGGGTATAACATATCTTTAATTTATAGAAATATACTCTAATTTTGAATTAAAAACACAAACAGAAAATATATATATAGTGCTTTTCTCATAAAGAAGATTTAAATCAGATTTTTTCATACGATAATTGTATACCCTAAATTTGGATTTATAAATAAAATTCAAATAATATATTTCTCATAAAAAAACTTGGTATATATAATTAATATTTGATTTAACAACGTTATACCCAATCTTTGATTTATAAACTCAATTTTTAAATATAAAGAGGATTAAAAAGATCCAGTAATCGAAGGCAATCCTAATAAAAAAACCAATATTGTATATTTATAAGATTATAATATAATTTTTTTTAAAATATCTACAGAATATCTTTTAAAAATATGGTTTAAATATATTCGAAGATAAGATTTGAGGAAAGTAGATTAAATATAGTTGCAAACTTTTTGGGTATTTTAAAATATTGTTATAATAATATTTAAAATCAAATGGATATGGATGAAAATTGGGATAAGTTAATTAGCTAAAGTTAAGGAAACTAAGATATTTTTCATTTGTAGAAAGTTATGGAAATTAAATAAAAAATCTTTGGTGATTTTTGTGATTATAATATTTTTTAATGAGATGACAAAAAAATTTTTTTGAATGATAAAGAATTAAAATCCAAATTAATTCTTATGAATATATATATATATATATATATATATTTGAAAAATGTAAAAATATATAAATATGCAAACTTTATAATATGAATGAATGCAAAATATAAAATATAACTAATATATTTGGATTTATTTGAAAGAACATACTTTGGTTTATATGATAAAAAAAAAAGGAATGCACATTGGAAATTTACATATATGAATATATATATATATATATATATTGTAATATTAAAATAACGAATGTATAAATATCCTCCATTAAATTATTGGTGCATTACTGTGTATGTAAATATATCATAAAACATTATAAAATATAGTTCAAAACTATATAAATTAATCATATGGTATTGTTTAATGTCGGATGAACGATATATATTGTGCAAATTTCAATTTCTATTAATAAAAAAAATTATAAAGAAATCTAATGATTCACAAATAAGGAAATATCAATTAAAAAAAAGGGATAAATAGGAAACCAATATTCATATTAAACTTTTTTAAAAATAATTAATGTAAGAAATGCCATGTCACAGTTACACGTCACAATTTTTTTGTCCATGTCAACATTACACGTAATTTCTCCTCAAAGTTACTTCCTAAATAATGATATGATATGTCTGAGACTTGTGGCTTATTGGTTTGTGCTAGTCTCCTCACTGAGACACCGTCTGTGTTCGAGTCTGGTGGCTTTTGTCTTATTCTGTATTGGGGTTCCTATTGGACTCACCCCTTCTTTATAACTGGGCTTGGCCCATCTCTATATTGGAGTCCTTATTGGGCTCACCCCTTCTCTTGTAATTGGGAGCTAATTTAAAATATGAATTGATCTCACCACCCAGTGTACTTAATTCATGTTCTAAAAACTAGGGTGGGCATTCGGATATCGGATCGGGTATTTCGGATTCCGGTATTTTGGTTCTAGGAGAAATGGTACCGATCGGATAATTTTAAAATTCGGATCGGATTCGGATCGTTACCAAGTCGGTTCGGGTATTTATCAAAAGAAACGAAAAATTTCGGTTTCGGATCGGGACCAAAACTTTTATATCTAAATGTATCCACTTTAATCAAGTTATCCGATTAACATAAAAAAAATCAGCAAATCAAATGCAACCAAAATAAACAAAAAACTTAAGTCTACACTAGTTTTATCATACATGGGAATTTAAACAAACTGAAAACAAGAACGAAACCCTACCGGTTTACACAAGACATAATCAAACTTAGACAAAATCAAACTTGTGTATACCTAGTTCATAGACGTAATCAAACTTGCTAACATAAATCCATAAGAAATCCAACGTTAATTTATTCAAAACCATAAAGAAACCAAAGATTTGAAACAAAGTAGTAATCCAACATCCCAAACAAGACAAAATCATAAAATGTCATTGAAGGTTCAAATAAATCTAGAAAGAAAAATGTAAATAAATAATTAATCTAACATCCCATGCTTTTTTAAGTCATATTTTTCACTTCATGACCTTTGATATGCGGATCCTAATGGATACTCATCGGATCTCGGATTATATCCGATCCGACCCGGTATCCGGCGCTTAAAAAAATGTATATCAAACCGGGTATTTTAACGGATCCGAATCCGATCCGAACAGTGCTTTTTCGGATCGGGACAGGGTTGGATCTTCAGATCCGGATAAAATGCCCACCCCTACTAAAAACTCTCATCTTCAGCGATTAATCAATCACGTTGTCTTGGGAAAGAATGGCTTAAAGAGCCAAATCATGCTCACATAGTCTTCTAACATTGGGAGTTTTTTTTTTTTTTTTAAATTTAATTTTTGATCTAAAAATAGAAAGGATTGTGGTGTTTGACCTCTTTATCACCAACTGTTGAAGAAATCACCCCTAAATATGGGTATTACCCACCTGAAATTCGATTCTCTATATTGAGTCCGGAAATCTGAAATGTCTAGTGAAGAAGAGGATCCAATTACCGAAGAGGAGTATAAATTATGTGACGATGGAGCGAACAACGACGATGGAATAAGCGAGAGAGATAGGACGGTAAATATAACTGGGTTTGACTGCTCTGTTTGCGTTTGTTGGACATCAACCGAAAAGTCAAAATAGTAACTACTTGGTTCAACNGGGGGGGGTGGGGGTGGGGGGGGGGGGGGGGGGGGGGGGGGGGGGGGGGGGGGGGGGGGGGTGATTCAAAGGATAACTTCATCGCCACGCTCACATAGTTTCACATTTAAGGGAATTCTACTATGACCGCGACCCTTACCCATGGTAGATAGAAAAATGTCAACATCTTCATCATCTAAAATATATGTCTGTTTACTTGGATCTGCTACAAAGAGAATATAACTTAGTTTTAGTTTTTTTGGGGGTTCATCCACCCCAATCTTCCTCCATATTACATCATCTAACACCGAATAAGTTTTCTCATCTAGAGAAGATGTCTTGAACACTAAACCATAAACTTCAGCTTCTTATGAGATATATTTAAACCCATCCGTTGTCTCTGTGTAATAGTCTCCATATTCAAAATATATGACTATTTTGATCATGGCATCCTGCAAAAAAATCACTTCTTTCAGTATAACTCGTTATATTACAGTTTTTTTACATGTACTATAAGTTTTACCCGTTTCCCTAATTTTACCATTATTTGGATACATATATGGTGAGAAAATCACCGATTCTAATCTACACAGTCTACAGTTCAACTAATCCATATTCAATAAACTCGATTCAGTCCTTCCCAATCGTCTCTCTGAATCGATCCTCCCCAAAACACAATTCGCATACAAATCCATTCACTTAAATCAAATTCCTCACTGAATTCAACTAACCAAATCGCTTATACTATTGAAATTATACTTGCATCTGCATCGACAACAAATCGACGACCAAATCGGCGGTCAACTCGGCGAGTCAGAGATCAAATCAGAGGTTTCAAACCGATTTCACAAAAAAAAAATTAGTTTCTTTCTTTTTCCGATTTTCTTTTTTAAGGAAAGGCAAAATGGGCATATCACATTGCTATCACATTCGATGACAAATAAGGAGTACACAAAATAAAATGGAGTAAATGAGATTATTTCACTTTCTATTTGGAGTATTTGAGTCGTTCGTCCTTGTCTTGCTCAATCAATGTAACTAAACATACTTGATTTTATTAATCGCGTGTCCGATTAATCTATTAATCTCTAACCCGAATAGTTAATATAATGGCCAGTTTATATTGTAATATTTTAAAAACATTATAATGTTTTAGAGGGACGTTGTAGGTTTATGATCCGTGTTGGGGTCTAAAATCCCTCATTGCAAAAGTCAACGGTCAACGGTCAGCGGTCAACGATGACTCAGCTTACAGAAAATCGACTAAGTATAAGACTGAAACCTAGCGTCTGCAGGCATCTTGAGATGTCTGTAGTCGCGTAGAAATGAAGACCTGTTCTCCCTGAAATTGGCTAAGTCTGGAAAACAGGAAAGTGTCTAGCGCTTCAGGGATGCTCAGAGTTACGGGAACCCCCGACCTGAAGCCGGCATGCTCCAACACCCTGAAGCCTAGCGCTCTCCACAAAACTAAGGCCCTAGCGCTCTCCACAAAACTGAGGCCCTAGCGCTCTTCGTAACACCGAAGACCTGTTCTCTCTGAAAATGGCTAAGTTTGGAACTGGAGCCTATCGCTCCTTGATGACGACCGCTCCTTTGATGACGACCGCTCCTTTGATGACGACCGCTCCTTGATGACGACCGCTCCTTGAGGCCGACCGGTCCAAGGGAACCTTGAGGCCGACCGGTCTCTTTCTCCCTTGACATCCGATGCTATTCTCCATAACGACGAGGGCTCAAGCTCTTAACGAAATGACGAGGGCTCAAGCTCTTAGCGAAATGACGAGGGCTCAAGCTCTCGGCAAGACGACGAGTCTAGCGCTCCATGAACTTGTCTGAAGTCACCTGTACAAACACTTAGACATTTTCTCCTGGACTAAGAAGTCAAGTGGGATTCTGACGCCTTCACTACGGCCCGTGGATCAAGCCCATCTCAATGGAAACATTCGCGATGCCCATCTTGCCGACTTAGCTTCAGGTGAAGATTCTGAAACCTTCCAGAGGATAAAACACGCAAAAACAAACTTTCTTTTTTTCTTAGATTTTCTTTTATTCTCGGCCGACCTAAGGCCTATGCAATCTTTTGTATAAATACCCCCTCAATTCGTCAGAATAGGGAGACATAAATCTTTGACCAGAAACTCCCGGCAACTTTGCTGAAGAATAAAATCCCTAACTTTGACCTTTTGTTCTTGAGTTTAATTCCCGCGAAAGTTGACGAATCCCTAAAATACCCTACAAATTCTTGATTGTGGTTTTTGACATCCACAATCCGTACAAAATGTTGACTCTAAAATCCCTAAGTCTAAATCTTAAAATGTTAAACCTTATAACTCGAATAGTTATTAAACACAAAAGTCTAACACAACCCTAAACTCTAAGCTCTATAACCCTAAATTTTAACACATTATATTTTTATTAAAAACACTATAGTATTTTTGAAAAATGATCCACTAAAATAGTATTTGAGAGAATTTCTTAATTATTTTGTTTTTGTACTTAGAATGAAATGTTTTTAGCTACAAATCAAGGTTGTAAAATATATAACTACTCGATTGACGTAAATGTTTATCAAAATGAATATTTTAACATTTAGAGACAATATTTATTTTTTTAATTAAATAAAACATTGAAAAATTTCTAAAAAACCTCAATAAATATTAGTTTAATTTTCAATTTTTATCAATGTTTTTAAATCCGGACCGGACAATGAACCGAATTTGCCTTTGGGTCGTGGTTCAATATGGTTTGACCGGTTCGACCGGTTTCCGATTAATAATTTANATATATATATATATATATATATATATATATATATATATATATATATATATATGTATATGTATATATTTGTTTGTATATGAATCACATAAAAAAACCAAAATTATGTTTTAGTTTGTGTAAGTTATGTTTATAATAGATTCAAAAGTCTAATAATAAAATCCAAATGTCTTGGAATTCAAAAATATTATGGTAAAAAAAAAAACGTGAACTTTATGAATGGATATAAGATATTAACGAAAGTTTTTAGTTTTGGTTGTTAGGGTTTTAACTTTTAAATCTGATTCTTAGACTTACACATTATAAAATACAATTCTGTTAGAGGTTTTGATGATAATAAGTTATGATGAAAAGCCGGTTTTTGTTTTAACTCGATCCGGCCGGTTTGGTTTTTTCACGGACTTTTGCCAGGTTTTTTTGTTTGATGAAATTTTTGGGTTTAATAGAATTCGGACCGGATAGGTCATTGATTCCCGGTTTAACCGATCGGACCGGTCGGTCGGATCCAGTTTTTTAATCCTTGATTTTTATTAATGGCTAGGTTCCCCTCGGACTCAAGAAATTTTGAACGCTGGTATATTCCATGGTATATGTGAAGTAAAAAAGAAATAAACTATTATTGGGAGACACAAGAATAAGAATTGAAGAAGAAAACAAAGTAAGAAAAAAAAAAAAAATATCAGGATAAAAATCCAAAACAGTTCCTTAAAAGTCGGTGTAGCCCATTTCTAATCTGATCGCAAATCTCTCTCTCCAATTTGCTCAGTCTTCTCCACACTGAGCAAAATCCGCTTATATACCAGACTCCATCCCTTTCTTTCTTTCTCATTCACCAAAAACCATTTCTTCATTTGATTCAAAATCCTGTACTGCTTGATTTCTTCTTCCCATCGAATGAACCAGATAAAAAGCAACCACAATCCCATTGGGTCAACAGAGAGGTTTTTGGATCTTCTCTTGATCAGTCTCCTTGTTTTGATGACTCTTAAAGGCGGCACGAGTGGGGCTTGTGCCGCGTGCAAGTACCAACGCAGACGCTGCGCCGCAGACTGCCCACTCGCCCCTTACTTCCCCGCTGAACAACCGAAACTCTTCCAAAACGTCCACAGGCTATTCGGAGTAAGAAGCATCGTCAAGATCCTTGAGAAACTCGACGAAGCTCAGAAACCGGAAGCCATGAAATCTATTATCTTCCAGTCTTACGTCCGTGAGCGTTCACCTGTCCACGGTTGCCTCGGTATCACTCAACAGCTTCAATACATGATCTGGCTTGCTGAAGAAGAACTAAAAGTCGTCAATTCGCAGCTACAACTCTATCGCACCCAACAGAACAACGGTCATCATAATCAAATGATACACGAAATCGTCGAAAAGCAAGAAGATATTACATCACAACTTGACTTGGGAATGGGACTTAATGTTAACAATAACCAAACCAATGTTACACCGTTTTTCAATGCATTGCCATTGGCAGTTTCTGAAACTCAACAACAACAGCCTCAGATGTCTTACACTTATAGTTGTAGTGAGGTGAATCACAATGACTTTAGTCCTCCTCCTTATACAGACTCTTCCAACAATTGGGGTCAACAGAATCATCGGTTTCCTCCTTATAACAACAATGGATTCAGCAATCATGAAGAAATCAAGAGCAATAATAGCGGTGTGATGGGCATACAATCGCAGCTCGTGAATCTTCAGATGGTATCGAATGATCAACAACAAGAGGAAGACGATGCTCATGACTACGACGAAATCCATCAGTTCTTCGAGATAATCGAAGAAAGGCAATCATTTGGAGATTCAAAAGAAGCTTATGCTTCAAGGTATGCTCATATATATATATATATACTGTATGAGTTTTCTTTTCTCCAAGTAAACATGTTTTTGGAAAAAGAAGGAATCTAACTTAACTGTGATTGCAGCTCTGGGGAATTGTTGAAGGGACCACCAATAAATCAAATCGGAGAGAACGAACTGAGAAGTGCAGCAACTTGTTTCAGTCTGACCAGTGTGAATTGATTCACAGTTATGATCCTGCGGACTTGAGCCAAGGAGGAGAATTTATACATTCCTCTCCAAATTTTGAATTTTATTTTTCCATAAACTTTTACACAGAGACCTACCTATACACAAGTTCGTTTCTCTGATTCTAATTTTGTTATGTTCCCTCTCTTTCATCCTTATTTTTTTGCATTTTTCCAATAATGTTTACTCTTTTGGATCAGATTGTCCTCTTTATTTTTTTTTTTTTTGCTTAATCGATCGTTGTTTAAGTCCTATCAGATTTATCACTCTCTATCAAAATTTGGCTTCCAAGATTTTAAACATACTAATAACTTTACAACTTTTTAGCCCAAAAACGAATAGATATACAACTTTATAATCCTCTTTTTTTTTTGCATTTTTCCAATAATGTTTACTCTTTTGGATCATATTGTCTTTTTTTTTTTTTTTTTTCTTTTTTGTTTAATCGATCGTTGTTTAAGTCCTATCAGATTTATCCCTCTCTGTTAAAGTTTGGCTTAGAAGATTTTAAACATACAATAACTTTACAACTTTTTAACCGAAAAACGAATAGATATACAACTTTATAATCATGCTGGTTTGTGCTAGTGTTGTCACTGTGACACTTATTGTTNGGAAAAAAAAAAAAAAAAAAAAAAAAAACCTTGTACATACAATGTAAATCGGAGTTTGGTTTCAGTCCAACCATATAACTCGGTTATAGAGTTCAAATATATGACACCAACCAATTTTTGTGATTTACTCTTGAAAAAAAGGTGAAACTTACATCTTTCAAAATAGGATGCCGTTGTTATTTTTTTTATTATCGATAATGGATCATAATCTACTACTAAACATTGTAATTCTCATTCTGATGTAACTAATATTCAAATATTATTATTTTAAAAAAAATTTATTTGATATTTTTTTACTTCCTCAAATATAGTGTCATTGGTGCAAGTATATCTTCAGGATATTTTAATTTTTAATTTCTAAAATAATTTTAAAAACCTGTTACTGAAAATACTTAAAAAAAGAAAATTTGAATTAAATTCAAATTGTTTAAAAGAAATTTTAGAATAGTCTGAATTTTTTTTTAAAAAAATCCAGAATTTATAGCTTGTTTATGTGATTTAATAAACAAAAACGTCTTCCGATTAAAAAAAAAAAAAAAAACAAAAACGTCTTCTTTTTTTCCGTCTGAATAAATATATAAGAAATAGAGGACCAAAGTGCAAAAACCAAAAAAACACAACAAAAGTACCCTCTGTTACGACGAGCAGAGGACAGAGAAATAAAAAAACAAGAGAAAAAACAGAGTCACTAGCAAGCAACCGGCTTCTCGGACAAGAAAAGAGAACTTAACAAAAACGTCTGATTCACCTCCACTACTTGTAATTTTTAAGTTAATTTAAAATTAAATGGGCTGTAACGGTTATTACACATTCAAACTTATATATTATCAACACATCACTAGAGATTTCTTGTGGGGCCCTAAGTGAGGAGATAGATATCCTGCGGGTCCCCCTTCAAGCAGATAATTACAAAAACGACAGCGTTTGCTTTGGACATTCTGAAGCTGGCGAACAAGAACCGGAACACATCAAAGCTTGTCAAGTGTCAACACCCAAACAAAAACTAAAAAAATCAGTGGCAGACTGAAAATGGTAAGCTTATCAAGAACGGTTTTCCCACAAAACTTGTCTCCACCTCCTACTTCAACGACAAGGTATATATATCTTGGAACCCAAAACTTCATTATTTACAGTTAGGTTTATAGATCGCTTTATTCCGAATCAGGAGAAGTAGAATCGGATCCTGCAAGCCTGAGTTTAAATGTTCCTTGGAGACTCTTATTGAAAGCCAGGCTTTGAAAAAGCGTCTTGTTTCAGGGGTTGCAGCCATTTTGCTTCTCTCTCAGCCTCAGGCAGGCCAGGTATATATATATGCTGGAGCCCACTTTGCATCAATATAATATGCGGTGTTGAATCCTTTTCTTTCTCTCAGGGTGTTGCGCTGGCTCTCTCGTCGGGTCTACTAGGGAATGATGATCCTGAAACAATGATGATGATGATGAGAGGCATGACTGCTAACAACTTTGACCCAGTTAGGTACTCTGGGAGATGGTTTGAAGTTGCTTCTCTTAAGCGTGGCTTTGCTGGTCAAGGCCAAGAAGACTGCCATTGTACCCAGGGGGTTTACTCGTTTGATATGAAGGAACCAGCCATCCTGGTAGACACATTTTGTGTTCACGGCAGCCCTGATGGGTACATAACAGGAATCAGAGGAAAGGTTCAATGCGTGGGAGTGGAGGACATGGAGAAATCCGAGACTGACTTAGAAAAGCGAGAGATGATCAAAGAGAAGTGTTTCCTTCGATTCCCCACCATTCCTTTTATTCCCAAGTTACCTTATGATGTCATTGCCACTGACTACAACAACTACGCTCTTGTTTCCGGGGCCAAAGACAGGGGCTTTGTTCAGGTGATTCAAAACAACAACTTCGATTGTATGTTGCAAGCTCTTATATAACTTCATGGGTTTTAATATATCAGATATACTCAAGGACACCTAACCCGGGACCTGAATTCATCGCCAAGTACAAGAACGATCTCGCACAGTTTGGGTATGACCCGGAGAAAATCAAGGATACTCCACAGGACTGTGAAGTGATGTCTGATGGTCAGCTTGCTGCCATGATGTCCATGCCAGGTATGGAGCAAACGCTGACAAACCAGTTTCCAGATCTGGGATTAAGAAAGTCTGTCCAGTTTGATCCTTTCACTAGTGTGTTGGAGACCTTGAAGAAACTTGTGCAGCTCTATTTCAAGTAGACCACCTTCTTTTTTGGCTCCGATTTTTTAAATTCGTCTCACTTTCCATATGTTCATATATACACCTTTCTGAGTGTACATACATCTTCCAGAATTATATTATCTGAGTTCGTATAACCAGGTCATAGCTGTCCATGTAAGGCACTTCAATTATATCCCCAAAGTATTCAGCTTCCTTCTTGAGCTCCACATTGATTGACTTCCTTGAATGCTATGTAAATATCGAAAGGTCAGTATCAAATTGATTGAAAGATCTACCATTTCCAAATCTAATCTAGAAGACCAACATTACTAGCCTCAGAGAACCTCACTGTAACTACCCTAAACTTACAATGCCACAAAGAACCTAGACACTGCTTTGGAAGATTTGATAAGTTAATGCTGCATCCAAGACTTCTTCACGGCCATCCACTCAGCAAAATGACTACCCGCAGAGATGATACCAATGAACAACTCAACTTCTTCATCAAGAATTGAGGGAGCCTGCCAAATGCTTGAGAGCTCAAGAAGCCTTTGAGGAGCAAAATAAGGGTGTGAAATTGTCGAAAACCGAGTGAACATCTATGTCTCGGTAACAGTTAGACCAATAGCATCCTCAAGCATAAAACCCTTCATATGACCAAAACCACAAACATAAACAAATATCACTTTCTGATTGCTACTGCTATTCCACAGGTAATTCACTAAGTATTATGAACTATCACTAACACTGCGGAATCACACACCAATAATACAAGAACTGTAAAACCATCACACCAATAACACAAGATTTACTAAAAATTATTAGATCGAATTACCCAATAACAATAAATTCTTTAAATTCTGAAAAACTACAGAAATCAAGCTTCAGATAAACCCAAGTAATTTAAGTGGAGTGGAAGTAATAAAAATACTGACAAGCCAAGTAGAAATAAATGGGCCGTGTTCGTCGTTTGTAGTTACATAAAACGACGCACATTTCTCTTCTCCCGGAGAGAAACGTTATGTAAAGTCGAAAACCCCATTATCATATGATTCACGATAGCAGAAGCAAACGGCGAATTGGACGAACGGGATGGTGGCGATATCCATGTACAGAGGCAACCTTCACAAAGTTCCCGACGTCCCTCGCCGGTGGATCATGCCGGATCGTAATCTCTCTGTCAAGGATTTCAAATCTCTCCTTCATCGCCGTAAACGAGCCCTCTCTCGTATCGCCCATAACTCCAACCCTAACCTGAGCCTCAACGTCAAGACTGAGCTGGTCACCGAGCAGGAGGATACGAATCCGTCTGAACGGTCCGGTTCGTCTGGCAAGCAGAAGCTAGTTGAGGTGAAGAGGGAGGAGATTGATGTGAATCGAGCTAGTGGAGACGAGAATGGCAGGTGTGATGGAGCTCGAGCAGAAGGATCGGACGGTGTAGATCTTCTTGGAAGAGTGATGGAACTGCAATCGAAGAAGGAAGCTGATAATGTGCCACACGAGGATGCGGCGAAGGAGAAGGTAGATGTATGTTTGAATTTTGCAGAGTTTCTGATGGAAAATGAATATAACTTAGCTGATTTGAGTCTCGAATTGCCAATCTCAGTGAGGAAAATGTTGATGATTTGAGTGAAATATTTAGGAAGGTTAGGTGAATTCATCAAGTTAGATGGATGCTGTGATGCAATGAGTCTATAGATTAAACAGTCAGCTGCGATAGAGTAACCAATTTGCCTTCATTAGCTTCGGTCTTTATGGATTTTTGTGAGATTGTATCTTAGATGAAAACCAATCGGTGATATCCTTTCCGCCACTGTTAACCGATTCGTGACTGTGTTGTCTTATTGATACAAGCACAGGAAACAGCTGAACTAGTGCCGAGCGAAATAGAGAAAAAACGAAAAGAAGTGGAGGAGAGATTACAAGTGTTGAATGCAAAGAAGCACAATCTTGTTCAAGTGCTTAAGCAGGTCTGTACAATGTGTGTTTTTATCTCTGTTATGGTTTTTCAGGTATAAACCCGTTTATGGAAAATAGGCTTACTTGTCAAACTAATGGATACGCAGATTTTAAATGCTGAGGAAGAATTGAAACGGCGCAGCAATGCACAACAGCAAGGAACAACAGTGACTCGTCCTTCTCTTCCGCTCCATGTGGATGTCTCTAATGACTCAGGAGGTAATGCTGGTGGTGGTCACATAGAAGGTGGAGAAAACGATGAGGCAGTGAATCATAATAATGCTCAAACTCCAACTTTGCTTCGACTATGTGGTGCTTCTTCATCATCTGAATCTCCTCTGAGACGAGCAGCAGCCTTTTCACAACACAATATGGTAAATGCTCAAAAGTTCCTCCTTACACATACAAGAAACGAACTATAGGACAACTTAGAATTAAAACTCAAACTTGGCTTCTGTTTTACTTCTATCTCAGATTCTGGCCCCTATGCCTTTTGCATTAATAGAGATGATAAATTCTTGGTTGCTGCTGTTTTACAGGTTCCGCATCCTTCTCGAGGGAGCCCACGTGTTGGTCCCTCTCAACCCGTAAATCCGATTTCTGCTGCACTCACTGTTTCTGCATCTGGAACAAACTACATTGCTTCATCTCCTTCACCAGCTGGCTCTGGTGGCACTTCTGTTTTTAGGGAATCCCGACTTCAGAGTCCATGGAATTAGCAACTTCGCCTCAATTGCCTTCCATTATTTGCACTAACCTCCTCTCTTTTTTCTGTTCATTTTGTAGCTGTGAAAAGTACACTAATGTGGATGTCGAAAACGTGTTGATAATCGATTGATGTATAAATACGATTTTTAGAGCCATCCAGATTACTATTCTCTATATTATTGCAAACTAATGGCAGATAGTATTTTCAACATTGTCATATTTCTGTTGATTTTTAACTGAATCAGCTGTGTTCCTACTAATGGCAGACTGGATGAGTACCTCCTACAGTAATATGGGTTAGAAATATTATAGTGGCTTTAAGCATAATATGAGGTTCTACTCTTAATTAATTCGCGAATGCTCTTATACGCACTAATATAAGAAGAATCTTCTATCGAGTGACCTAGAGGAAATAGATTTAGAGAGTTTAGATTTCTCTTCAACACCCTCTTAAACCAACTTATAACAAACCTTACAACCATAATAATAATAATACAAAGGCGTTACAACCATAATAATACAAAGGCTGTTCAACACCTTCTTAGACGAGAAAGTTACAAAAGTAAAGGTGGATACAGACATCTTCACAATCAGATCTAATAACAATAATAGAGACTATTAAATACAATTATTTAGGATGTTCCGGAATGGTAAAGGTCTATCCGCACATGAAATTTCTCTAAACCTCGTGAAATTTAACGGGCACACAACTCCCACGTACATTTCTAAAAAAAAAAAAAGGATTCCAACAAACTTGAAGTTAGCCGTCTCAAAGCACTACCTCGAGATCTCTTCTAGGTATTATTGTATAAAAATTTGGTGTGATAGACCCATAAAGTTACCAAAACTGTATCTTGGCATGTAAATAACGACCCACATCAACTTATGATGAACGTGCGTGCAAAAGCTTCAATTTGACACCGTTTGTGCAAAATCCACTAATAGCCATCATATACCGATCATTGATGAAAATATGCTTAGACAACAAAAATCCAGATGCTCACCACATTCCGGATATTATACAATACTTTGGTGATGACCTCTCCATTGTATGCCTTCACTTTTTGAGCGTAGCAACTGATGTTTGATGCAAACATGAAAATATGGTTTACATCCACGACTCATCGACAAATGGTCCAATGCCTATCAAGCCCAAATTCAAAAGCAGATTCTAGAAGAACAAATCACGGATATATCAAGAAGATGTCTAGATACAAAGAATCAATCAAACTAAAGGCTGATTGCAACAAAATCCAAATTTATTCATTAATTGATTTTTGAAAGTATTTAGATTGATTTTCGCATTTATGTTGATTTATTTGATTACTTGTAAATTGAACACATATAAGCTCACTTCTCCTTCTATTGTATACACACACATATTTTTGGAATTAAAAGAGAGTTTTCTTTAAAGCTTAGGCTTTCTTTTGTTTATCTAAGTTAGTTGGATTCCTTTACTTAATAAATGTTTGAATCTAAGTCCTTTGTGTGGATTCACTAAGCTCTAGATTTTTTGATCTTATCACAAAGGCTTTATCACCTTTGAGTGGCGATCTTCGATCCACCTCCGTCCACTAGAGGAAATAGAGAGAGCCATCAGCCAACTATTCCCTCTCCATCACCATTCGTACGGATACCACAAAGAGAGCCATCGGCCAATTGTGTTCTCCATCATCAATTACATCTATCCATTGAACAACAAGAGAGAACGTTAAAGCCAACTTGTTGCTTCCCATCAATCTATCATTCTAAACCTCGGTCATAATCGTATGTCATATTATCATCTGATATCAGTGAAGGGAGGAATGTGTCTTGGAGATCACACTGTATGACTCAAACATGGTTGTGAAGTCGAGATAAGACAGTCATGTGAAACTGGGTAGTCATAATGTTTTGCTAGAAGCCGCTTATGATTTATGAGTTATGAACTCATTGCCAGTATCACATGATCCTATAGGGTCACACACCTAAGCGAACTGGATAACGAACTTGGGAATGTGCAAATGTTACACAAGCTGAAAGCTCGGTGTCGATCGACACAAAGTGTTGTAGCGATCGACACAGTCCAAGAGAAGTTTCGATCGACACATGGAGTGTGTCGATCGACACAAGCTCATGATAACGGGCCGTTCAGATGGGCTTTGTGCTTTTAGGGTTTCAAGAAAAGCTCCCCTATATAAGAGATATAGGGGGCCACGTTTTCCACAACAGTTTATCAGAATTCAGTTTCCAGGAAACCTGAAAAACCCTAGCCCCAGTTTTCCCAGGAACTAGCATTCCACATCCAGTTCGTGTGCGTGTGGAAACCAATAGAGGTGCAACATTTGAGGCACTCTGATCTTGACAAAACCTGATTCTTCCGTTGCCAATTCACCAGGTAATACTCGAGATCTGGGAATCTACATTCAATACAGAGATTCTAGGGATCAGGAAAACTAATAGTCCTAAGTGGTTAGAATAGGATCTGTTTTCCTACAATCAGAGCCGAATGTCCTATTTGTGAGATTTTTTCTTATAATTTTTTTTTATTTTTATTTTATCAACCACACATTACTAGCGGTTTGGGCCACAACTGGGCGGCCCAATAGCCAAATCCTGCATACTGCAGGGAACGGGACTCGATCCCGGGTGCACTGGTATTGTCTGCCTTTTGTGGACTTACCACCTGCCACTAGACCAAGACCACTTGTGCTATAATTTTTTTTTATCTTCGATTTATTTCGTTTTTATCAAAAAAAAATCAATAAAATTTATACTTATTATTTTTGTATTTATTTGGTTTTTCCATTACAAAAAAGAGATAAAAATGTCTCTTTGTCTTTCTATATATATATTTTCTCCCATTAGATCTACTACCTATTATTAGATAAGACAAAATAGTGAAAATCCTATGTGGCAATGGTTTTGTTGATTCTTGAACAAGCGATTGGTGATTCTCTGGAGAATACGATGATGGATTCGAAGAGGGTATTTTAAGAAGGCAATGAGTTTCTTGAAATATCTTTGCGATGAAGACAAGTCATTTAACCCCAATTGTTCAAGCTCTCATGGTGAATCAGGTTTAGTCTCTGCCTCTCAAGTTTCAAGGGTCCTCTCAAGTATGTTTGGAGTTCGTCATATATCGTCGATTCGTCGATTTAGTCTCTGCCTAACCCTAACGGACCAAAAAAAAAGTCTAGGATGATCTCTATCTCTATTGTTATCATTTTGTTAAACAATTCATAAGAGCCTGATCATGGCCAGAACGTTTGATAACTCAGTTGAAGCCATTTAGATCATTGTATTTTACGTGTATGCAGAATACTTTGGAGATGATGTGGTAATTTTTTTTGTGTTTTCTTTACTACATGTGCTAAAGAAAGGTTCTCTGGTGGCTTTGATATATTTGGTTCTGGATTTTTGATTCAATCAAGGTAAGTTAAGTCTCTCGATTCAATCCAGGTAAGTTAGTCTCTCGATTTAATAGACAAAGAACCTTTTATTGTTAGTATATCGAGTCTCTTTGATTGAGGAATCATTAGGTAATAGGTATCGAATCCCTTGATAGAGATTCGAGGTTGGATTCGATTTTGATGTTGCTAAAGGAGAGGGGAGAGTTTCCCGTTGGAGAATTATCTTGACACAAATGCAGTGAAAGACATATAATATAAAATTTATATTATAATATAAGTGAAAGACATATAATATGGTTCTAAAAAAAAAAAAGACATATAATATAAAATTTATATATGTTATCGCCCGTACACAATTTCGTTCATTAGTTACCCCCATCTTCCAGAGTTCAACAAAGCTCTGTACTTTAGTCAACTCTACACATATAAAAGTAAAGAAGAATAAAATTCTTAAACTTTGTTATAAGGAGGATGTGAAGTCTTGGTCTTTCTTTTTTATAGGATGAGTTTTTGTGAATTTAGCTAAGAATGTGTAATTTTAATTCAGTGATGCTAGGGATGCTTTTGTGTTAGTGCCTCCTAACTATAAAATCCGTTTAACAGTTTGGAGTTTTTTATTTACAAACTGATTATTTAGAATTCAGTTTTGTAGAAAGTGTTCATCATTGTTCTGTTTGTAATTTTTTTTAGATTCTCTCCTCTTAACGATATATATAGAGAATCTTGGAATGAGACTTTGAGGTTGATTGTCAGGCCCGACCCTACATTAAAGTAGGTGAAACATTGGCTTCAGGCTACACAATATGTTTTAATAAAGTTAGGACTACCATACAAAAAAAGTTAGCTTGGTCTATTGGTAAAGTGTCCAATGTTGATCTAGTTTCATTTGGGTTCGATTAACGATTGATGCATATTTATTTCTTTTTTTTCCCTCTTTTTTCCCTTCCTTTTCTGCTTCTACATTTCCCGTTCTTTTGTTTCACCTTTTTTTTTTTATCTTTACCTTTTTCTGTATTTCTTTCTATTTCTTTTGTTCTTTTTTAAAAAAACCTTCTCTTAGATTTTTCTTTTTGACAAATTCTTTCTATAAGTATAAGATTAAAATCGTAAAAATAGAGAAATTTACCATTTAAATTAAAAACAAAAAATAGAAAATTCCGGATGTGAACGAAAGCACTATCATAGTTTTTGTCGTTTTAATTTATTAATACAAACGTTATTAAAATTTATCATCATTGTCGACAAAAATAGTTAGCATTTGATTATCTCTTTTATTTGTGTATTTGTAATTTCTGAACTTTATTAGCAGTATTTTACTTTTTGAAAAATATTTTAATATTTAAATAAAGGGCCACATATTTATTATATGCTTTAGGCCACCAAAATTTATGGACCGGCACTGTTGATTGTGTTGCATCAATTTAGGTGGTTGGTGTATGTTGAACTATATCGTTTGGGTTGTTAACAGTGTAGGAACACTTAATGATAAGTATTTTGTTATTTTCTTGATAAGTTTGTTTTTAGCAGTAATGTTACAGAATTTCAGTGTGTCATCTGGTTCTATCTTGTCATGTGTTGACTGACAGTCATACTTTATGGAGCAATAGAGTTTGGATTTTGGACTATAAAGATACATTAAATATATAAAATTAAGATGGTGCAATAGAAAAGGTTGAATAAATGATTGATGATTGTGTTAGAGGTAGAAGGTAGATTTGAGTTATATAAACTGAGAAGCCTAGATTGCATAGTCACATGTATTTGGTAATGCAAAGCACTAAACGAGTTTACAGCTTGGATTTGAATCCTTGAGTTACACTCCTTTTACACTAAGTACGACACAACTTCGAAAATCCGTGGCTGAATCCAACCGTTATGGTTTAATCAGTTTGGTGAAAAGATTGTTGTCTTTAGTGAAAAGATTTTTGATAGCTTTTTTTAGTTACTAATATCTCAAGTTTCTTGAGAAGAAGGAGACTGAGTATATGCGCCTTCAATGCCATAAGCTAGGCGTTGCTGATTTTGATTTGCTTACTATGATCGGCAAAGTCGCTTTTGGAGAGGTCTGTTTTCTTCAGTTTATCTTTTTTTTGTTTCTCGGTTCTTTAGTCCTTTGCTTTTAATTTATGTTGGTTAGCTAGAGTTTGTAAAGAAAAGACCACAGGTCAAGTCTATGCAATGAAAAAGCTTAAGAAGGCAGAGATGCTCCGCATTACTGGTTACTTACGTAGATTGGAGGGAGGAAACAACAGATGGAAAGTCTCCTAAGGTCTTTTACTATGTACTTCTCAAAGGAGGTGACAAGTTTGATGTGGTACAAAGATTTCCCGAGCGATTTGGTTGATTGAAAATGTTGCATAGACTGATGAATTATATAATAAACTGTGGAATTTCTATGATAATCATATTTTTTTGCTTCTCTTTTTTTTTTTTTTAGCTATCACTCTTTGTATATGTTGTTTTCCATTATGATATTTAGATTTGTAACAGAGTAGACAATGACTAATACCGTCGTTGTAGCTTTTAGTGGGAGCAGGATAAACAGAGTGAGAATGACGAGGAAAATGGGAGTGAATAAATTCCAAGAATTTATTAGTTTCATGACTTGGAGATGAAGATACAAGTCTCTGAATCGAAGTATGAGACGACAACAACAACATGAGGTAACCATTCTCTTTGGGCTCCGATTTCGATAAAGATAATGAACGGTCCTGTTTGTCGTAGACGTGACCCAGTGTTGAGTATATGTCTGAGGTATAAGTGACAGTGAAGATGTTGGTAATGGAGAAACACGAAGTGACACACACACAACGTATTGGCATAATTCACCATTGGAGTTTACATGATGCTCATCGCCATGACCAAGCTGCTCTGTTACAAGGTTCCTCTCATACCTTTCTTTCACACTCTTGGCCTTCTTCTCTGGTAGAAAATAATTCACCATTGGAGTTGTTTACATGATGCTCATTGCCATGACCAATCTGCTCTGTTACAAAGTTCCTCCTCTCATACCTTTCTTTCACAATCTTGGCCTTCTTCTCTGCTAGAAAAAAATGTCTGATGATGGAAACTTCTCAATGTATATGGGATGTAATTTCTTTAGAAAGTAACTAAGTAGCTTATGATTCGGTTACTGTGCAGGCCCACTTATATCATTTTGTTGTTATGCCATGGACTATGGTTTAGTTGTGTTGGTCCGGAGGTTTTTGGTTGGACCATTGATGAACCTCTCATTGCCACTGAATCTCGAAAAAAAATATTTATTCAAGAGGAAAATTAAAAATTTAGATCAAAGACTGAAGGTGAAGTAGTAAAAAGAAAATTGTTTTCTTCGACAGTTTAAACAAAAAAAATTCATAAAATATTTATATAAAAACATATATATTGTTATGAGCTCATTAATGGATATCCATTATAGGTCCATTAGTAAAGAAATATTCTAGAGATCTTTGGGTATCTAGGTATAAATCCTAATCTTGTAACCTATATATATGGGGTCTTCTCTCTAGTGAAAAACATAACTTCAGTTTTCTCTCTTTCTCTTCATAACACGTTATCAACACGATAGTCTCTATTCTTAGTTAATTTTTCCTTTTGGTTGATACATTATTCGATGATGATAAGTTATAACATCCTTATTTCGAATCGATCTCTATGGTAGGCTATGTCTCCTCAGACCATGAAATGGTTATGAATACTTATCTAGAATTACTTTTATATGTTTTGGATCATATTTACAATTAATTCATGATTCATCTCAAATCCATCAGGTTTTATCATAATTATTATTTTGTCATCATGATTGATTAGTTTTGATAAAAGTGTTCCATAGTTTTTGTTAAGTGTTCGATTGTTTATTACCTAGCTTAATTTAATTAAACGTTTTTGTTTTTTTTTGATAAAAAGTATTCAGTTGTCTATGTTAATTTAGTTTAATCAAATATTCCATTGCCTCTTACGAGTATTATACATCCAAGCCATTATATTTTTGAAAAGTCTTCATGATTAAATATTTGAATGCATCTTACGAGTGTAGTCATTTAATTAAATGATTATTAGTACCCAAGTTAAGGCCCATGAACTAGTATTTGAACCAGAAAGTCATACATATAGTTACTAGGTCTTTGACCCGCGCTACGCGTGCATATGTGTTTATCAACTTTGTTAACATGTATTTGACTTTTCATATTTTCGCAGATTTGTATTTAGTGATTTAATATATATTTTTCTTTGTTAAATTTTAGAATATGCATTTGATTACATTCTAATCATGATAATCTAAAATGTTTGGATTGTTATATATTTGTTTTAATTTTTAGTACCATTTACTAATTTGTTGTTCACGTTTTAAATATTTGCTCATGTTTATGTGTATAAATTACTATTGCAAGTATAACTAACATAATGTTTGTTATATATAGTGCAGATCAAATTGTATAAGATGAGTAAAACATAGAAAATCGGATTATTTCTAAATTATGACGGAATCGTAAATGATAATATGTAAAATTATTAATGAATATCGAATTATGAGTATAACATATGATCTCGGATTATTCAAAAATTATTGAAACCTCGAATTTATAATATTAATATTGTCTCATTAATATATTGGATTTAAGTGAAAATGTATACTTTAGCTTATAATTGCCTAATTGGTCCATTAATATATATGTGATGAAATCATATTATATAATGTGAATTAATATTGTTCCATGAATACATTGAATTAAATAAATAAAAAATATACTTTGACTTATAATTGGTCCATTAATACATATGTAAATATCATTTTAATTAAAATATGATAGAAGAAAACAGAAGACACAAATGAAAAGAGAAGAATACATTGAAATATATATGTTACTCATTGTGTACGAAGATGTCATCAAGTTCTTAAAAAGGCATATATATTTTTTTTTGTGAGATTTTCTTAATTTCTAAAGTATTCTATTTTTTTGTTTTGTCATTGACTTTTTTTCTTTTCTTAAAATTATCCCTTTTTGAAAAAGAAAACGCAAATATATCTTTGATCGAATTTCCATTTTCCCTAAACACTTACTTGTCACAATACTCTTTGACCCACGCTACGCGCGGATATGTGTTTATCAAATTTGTTAACATATATTTGACTTTTCGTATGTTCGCGGAATTTGTATCTAGTGATTTAATATATATTTTACGTTGGTAAATTTTAGAATATGTATTTGATAACATTCTAATAATGATAATATAAAATGTTTGGATTATTATATATTTTTAAAAAAATTTATTACCATTTATTAATTTATTGTTCAAGTTTAAAAAATATTTGCTCCTATTTGTGTGTATAGAATAACATATTTTACTATTGCAAGTATAACCAACATAATGTTTGGTTACTAACTTAATATCAAGTATTTTGGTTACTAACATATTTTGATAACATATATAAAAATTTGACTACTTTTTAATGACTGGTTTCGAACTTAATATTTGAGAGCAATAATATTTTAATTAAAGGAATTTTTATTTATTTATCTTTTATCTTCTACCGTCATTTTCTTCTCGAGCACCAACCTAAACTTAAATTTGTACTCGAGATGAAATTGGTTTTATCCTTGCTAATCACAATGATTAAATCACCGTTAATCTTTTTATTATCCCCTAACATGTTCAAAATGATGGAAAACATCTCTCATGAAGCTTCTTTTAACCAATAATGTTCCAACCACCATATTAAGCATTGCGCCGCGCCTCTCATCATTCCACAATGTGCCTCTTGGACTCTCCGGTTTGAACTTTCACCTGTTCATTTACTATTGTTTGAGCATGAAAATTTGGTTGTTTTAGAATATGAAGACTAATGGAATTCATGTTTTTGCTCAAAAACTTCAAAAGAATATTTTGCTTTAAATCTGCAAAATCATGATATTGTTTTAAGCTCACAAAATCAATTTATATGTTTCAAACTGCAAACTTGTATTTTCTCTCTAAAACCTAATTCAAAGTTCAACATCATGTTTTCTTTAAAAATATATATTTGGAAGAATATACACCTTTTGAAAGCTTAATTTGCAAATATGTCTTTTTATAAACATTATTGGAAAAAACACATTTTTTGTTTATGTTATCTTTTTCATGGTTTAGTTATTTTCTTAATGAAAGATTTAAACTCTGATTGGAAAATAGTTTGTACAACAGTTTAGTTCAACTTAAAATCATGATTTGGTTTTTATTTAAGGAAATCATGCAGGCCAATTATATTTCTAGTATTAGTCACTAAATAACAAAATATTCAATGCAGTATAAAAGGGCTTATTGCTAAAATAGACCATTATTTGGCATCAATTGCAAATCTAGACCCCTTTTATTGCCTCCTCCATCACCATAATTTTCGGACCCTTCTCTCCCCCAAACACTATCTTA